>DWEM01000056.1:0-28102 GCA_018245935.1 Agara belti belti
ATTATACAGAGTAATACACAAAATAAACTAGAAAAAATAAGGACTGTTCTAATCTGTTATAAAACATTTATACATTATATCTTAATTATCTTATTATATCTTAATTAATTTAACTCTACGACAAAAGAGGATTTGGCTTTGTAGAATTAGTATTTGTATATCCGAGCGTAGACTGATTCAATCAAAATCATTCCATGGCATGTAATAAATTTATATATTTATTTGCTGTTTTCCTGTTTTAAGCTAAATATGATGTTTCAAGAAAAATCGTGCTATTTATTGCTGATCAACAGGATTATTGTATTTTTTAAATTATTTACAATGATATGTAATCGTGAATCGTGAGCGTGTGACTTCAAGCGGTCTGCATATCGTCAGCATGCAGGGCGCTTAGGGCGCATTCACCGCGAAGTTGCAGTGTTTAATGTTTATGAGTTTGGAGGGCCCCGGGGCGGGCGCATCGCGTTAGGGCACTTGCCTGCTGCGGGGGCTGGAACCATTCGATAGATTACATTTATTTCATTTCGTTTTTTCTTCTGCACTCATTGATATTGCTTTACTTATTGTTGTCTATCACAATATAATATAACAAAACGAGTTACGTTACGAGTTAAATATTTATTTTGACTCTCTTAATCAGTTATTAGTTGTGATTATTTAAAAAATGCTTAAGAATTCGTCCAAAAACATGTCACAGGCAGAGACAGAAGAAGTCCACGATCCACGATCCTGGCACTCGTTTCGCCTCTTCTACTCTTACTATTATTGTTAATATTAACGGTTAATTTCGGACGCCCGCTCAGTTGACAACAAAACAAGTAGCGCGAGCAGCGAGCGCCGCCGTAACTCTATCCGTCCACAAGGTCAGTCCGCTCGCGTACTACGCCAAATGAATGAACGCGAGGGGCGCCCGGACTCGGGGTGAATCTACTACACCGCGCTCTAGCCCGCTTGGTACTTGTCCTAGGGGTAACTTTCGACTACAGATGCGTCTGTACTGAAACGCTCTAGCCTTCGAATGTCCTTTTATACTCCTTCCAATAGAATACGATTTATCACGTCTTCTATTATAAATGCATCGCAATAAAAATACATTATAAAAAGCGATTTTGTTAAGTCGTACGTCCTCGTGCCTCGCTCGCTGAACGGACTAAAGCTGTTATCGAATAAAAAATATATTTCTTATTATGATTTAAATATGTAAAATAGTAACAAGAGCTGCGATGAAGTGAATAGAAACCCGTCCCGCGGACTCGAATCGAGGATCAAGAGCGGTGAAGCCGTTATGTGAATTTTACGAGCAGTGCACGCGGCAAGGTTAGGTTAGTTCGCAACGTGGCCGCCTAGCCGCGCCACCTCCGCGCCCGTCGCGTTCCAAATATAAACATTTGAAAAACAAAATTAAATTAAATTGTGTGCGTGTGATATTTTGTGATGTGTGTTAATAACTAGTGTGCGTGAAGCTTTAGAATTGCGTGTTAAGGGTTTGTTTAAAATAATGGAAATTGTTCTTATTATTTTATTTATTCATATTAAATATATGAATTAAAATAATTTAATGAATACCATACGTTTCATATATCGTAATAAAACAAGTGAAAAATATAATGTATTTAAAATTTAAATTTAAACGATTGTAGAACGTAAACAACCGCTTCATGGTCTAGACAGGCGCTGCTAGGCACCGGCTGAAATACATTCGTTAAATAATAGTATTGAATAAAAACCAATTAGTATTTTAACAGATCTCCTTCCCTCTAAGACATCCGCGTACCAGTCAATACATTTGTGTATTTACTTTAAAGTAGCCTCAGAATGTATACCTTATTGCGTTCTCTTAAAGATATTTTTTGCGCATTCCGACCGAATGACAGATAAAGTTCAGTTTAGAACTTTTGAAAGAATTTCACTGCCCTGCATTAGTATTCGTACCTTATAATAAACTGACAGTTAAATTTTTGCTCCAAATGCATTACACATTTTATTTGTACAATAACCAATAAAAACTATCTAGAATTACGAAAATTGAGTTGGATATAATGAAGATAACAAAGTAATCTTTGGAAGTAATTATTATAAAAGCATTACGATTATTGCAGTTCTTGCTCCAATGTAAATAAAGGTGTATTTGGCGTGCACTTGACAGATGTAAAGCGGAGCGCACACGAATGCAGACCAACTGTTTGCAAACAGCAACAGCGTTGCATCGATTTCACATAAACTGACATCGGGAGCGAGCTCGGTGACAGGAGGGAGCGGATACGAATCAATAGCTCATATGGAATATTAAACGCACAATTTTGTCTTAATTCATAATTTGTATGTTAGTTACTTGGTTTAATCTTACCTAATTATATATTAAAAAGAAACCTGTTGATTAATTCTAAATATTTATAATTATTCCTAGACAATGAAAATGAATAACCCTCGATAGTTATTATTAAGACATTTCAATTTTATCATTAGCGGATTAAATTATAATTGTACCGACAAGATGGTATTTATAATTGCTGGATGCTTTTAAAAATAACGTTTGCCTCCATTACTCATTGCAATATGAGCGCGGCGGTCCCGACTGATTCAATTGGCAATTAAGTGTCATATTTCTGCAGTGGGCTTAACGACGTACAGCGGAGCTGCCGCCAATCTCCTACTTAAACCGTGCGACCCACGGTGCTGGTACAAAAATATATTTATAGAAGAATGATTCAAAACTTAGTTTTATTAAATCGTCTGCTAGATGTCTGAGCAGTAATATTAGGAGGTTTATCCTTCAATAATAACTTCTGATTTCATCGAAGTACGTACACCTACCGATACATTCGATAGCCGCTTCACTACGATCGATGTAAGCGCAAGACCAGGTCGAGAGCAGCTCCAGTGGACGATACCGTGTGACGGCTTAGATGAAGCTAGAAGCGGCGAAGGAAGTTTGTTAATGCTCGACTCGTGTATTTGAGACGAATAATCTAATTTTGTTTTAAGTGATGAAATATAATTCAAGTATTCTAAGATGTGATGAAAGTTGGATTACATGAGTTAAAAATGACTAATTGCACCAGTGATAGCTCTTGTAGTGTTACAAAAAGTATTCCTCGAACGCATAAGATACATCGGAGACGTCTTAACTAATCCGCTCCCTTCAATAAGGCGCAACGCACACGTCTGGGCTCGTCGTCTCGCGAGTCTTAGCGCCGGTGCGTTTCGGACTTTACTATGAGTCACGCCGCGCCGCGTGGCTACCGCACGACCGTCAGGCGCTGTCTTTGTTATTTTCACGAAGGCGCATGTTTTGACTTTTATCCCTGACTAAATAAGACTGAAATTTCGTTGAATTTACGTTGTCATTAATTTCTTTATTTGCATGAAAATCAAAGTGGCATTTTAAAATTTGCTATGACTTAACGATGATTTTTTAAACTTTTAAGTTTATTGACGAACAAGACAAATGATGATATTTTATTCAACATGAAGATTGAACATAATTGCCATTAAAACAAAATTAACAAACCATAAAATCGAGTAAAATCCATTATTTCAATATACAATTTCCCGCCTTTTCTTTATCTGTGTTTTCATCGAGCCGTGTTAGTTTGTAACACTAAAGAGCCGTGAAACTTATGCAAATGTACCTATACTTTATACTTTTAATTTTATCTACGACGAAACGAGTAGGGGTCGACTGAATTAGGGGATCTCACCCTAGCGTCTGCACGCAAGGCAGTTCTAACTCAATTATATCACGATAAGGTTTATTTTTCAAAAATGCAATGATTTGTTTTGATCTGGCGATCGTTATAATGAAGTGCAATGTATGAATTTTTCGTTTTGATGTAACGAAATCTTTCGTAACAAATTGCCATGCAGAAAAATGACATCGCTCTCCGATGTAATTCAAAATAATATTCCCAACGATTCTCCGCTTTTGTAACAATTTTTTTGTTGTTTCTTTATTACAAGTGAATAACAAATGTTAAAATAATTATGTAGCTCGATGATAAACGTTTTTTACGGCCCAACGCCGGGCACGGGGCCCTTCGGCAACGGTGGAGAACGTGGACCACATTCCATCACCCTACTCCTGTAAAAGGCAAA
This sequence comes from Agara belti belti, assembly GCA_018245935.1. Classification (NCBI taxonomy): domain Eukaryota; kingdom Metazoa; phylum Arthropoda; class Insecta; order Lepidoptera; family Hesperiidae; genus Agara; species Agara belti. Next base: position 4,096 of record DWEM01000056.1, read on the forward strand.
TAGTAAATGCCAGCACGAGTGTTTTTGTCATTCAATTAGCAACATTTAAATTAAGTTAACAATTGAACAAAATTTAGGCACATCAGCAGTGGCCCCTAGCGTGTAGTGCTCTATTCCGATAATCCTCGGTTATTTATTGACAACGATAAATCACTCGGGGCTGCGAGGGCGCTCCTTCTGATTATAAGACGGAGTACTGGCCGGTACGGCTGGCGATACAAGTGTGCACCTGCGAGACGCTATCCCGCCGCGGACTCTACTAGCAGACTTGTGCGTCGATGTGTCGGCGCCGTGCACGAGGTCATAATAGTGATGACGACGTTTGATACAAAAAATACAGCAGTGTTACCTCCGACGTGGTCGCTGCAATATTTCTTAGTTGCAAACTATATGTTTATTTGAAATTTAGTCAAAATCTCCATTACACAATTATCGTCGTTTCGAAACATTAATAAGTGATAAGAAAAATATTCCAGGTTGCATTTAAATTTGGTTTCAATTAAATAAATGAAACTTAACTTATTATAACATTTTATGCCAATGAAATGAATATCTGATACATAAAGTGTTTACGCGTAAACATTAGAGTCGGATGGGTAGCTTTGACACGGCGCGTATGGCGACTCGATGACAGTGAAAGAGAAAAGAAGTATGTCCGGACCGCAGCAGCTGGACACCTTAGTCTCAGCCAATATGATTTTTGTAGAAATTTCTTCATATATATACGTCTATATATTTTGTTTTATAAAGGGTGTTTATATCATCAGCCTAAATAAGCGTCTCTTTCTTTTTTACGAGTAGGTATTTGGAATAGTCGTTGATTAGGTATCTCGGGACACGTGTGAACTGATACAGGCCGTAGTTCAACTTTGGTTTAAACCCCCTTTTTATTTTATCGATAGGTACCTCCATATAATTTTCGTCTGCAAATCATATTCTCCCGAGTGCGCGTGTGTCCTGACATCTGGCGCTGAGTACTTACGTCCTTATACCATTTAATTGCCGTCAAAGAAGCCACGAGCTCCTGCCCCATCATGTGCCCCATCATGTGCTTCATACTGTGAAGAGTTCTCCGCATCGTGCATTATCGGTGGGGTGCAGTTTTGTTGCTCCGATCGAACAGGGCGCGGGCCGCGCGGGGCGGGGGGGTGTACGGATTTCATTTACAACACTTGTCAATGTAGGATTCGAGCACTTTACCGCTTAATATTATGTTAACTTTTACAGTATCACTGTATGTAGAATTGCCAAGGTGAAGGTAGATATCGCTCGCATCAACATACTATTTCTTGAAATAGTAGCGAACGAATCGGGTATACATACATATGTATTTGGACGTAATCTATACGTTCTCGTAAAGTAAATCAATATTTTTGAAACGTTCACCTGATTATATGTGTTCCATCATCACGAAAAAAAAATAGATCGTCACAAAATTTGCTATAAAGTTTACTTATTATGGCAGTTAAGTTACCGAAATTTCTTAATGGAAAAATCCGTCATCTCAAATAGCATTGAACTTTTAGTTGAGTACTAATTGAAGATAGGTTGCTCTCCATGGGCCTAGTACAAATGCTTCCAAGAGCTAAATTCCAATGTTTCGACACCGGTCCACAGACAATAATCACAGCTAAAGGTTCCGTAGTTATCCTATTACTATCACAGTCATTGTTCTTGCCGTAAATTCCGCCTAACTTTACCTTAAACTTCCAAGTGCACAGCTATGCACTCGCGATCGAAGGACGAAGGGTGCGTCGTAGGATAAGGGAAGGGGAAAGTAAATTGATGACATAAATTATCATTATAATCGGACTGCGAGCGTGGAATGACATATTGAAACATTTCAGTCAAACGCCCTCATAACGGTGCAAATCAATGAAAGCAATGACCAATGAATGAAAATATTAAATATCTTATAAATTAATTTCTATATTATACCTATACAAAATAACTACTTTTATAGTGGCGATAGCAGTGACGTAGTAGTTTAGAATTCCGCTTACCACTCCACGAGTCTCGGGTTGGAATTTATGATAGAATACATGACTAGCATATCTAAATTATGCGCGTGTTTCAGTTTCACCATTAACGATGATGAAAAACCGAGGTAACCTGCATTGCTTACACTTGTCTATTATCTTTTCTAGTAAGTTTATTAAGATGACCACGGTTGGCTAGCGTGGTAGGTAATATAATATTGTCTGTGTAACAAATATCCGCTCGCTCATAGTCTACACACGGACGTCGTGTGTAAATCATAACAGACAGAGGGATAGTTAATATTGTTAAGTCGGGGTAAATGAGTGTACTCCGCAAACACGGACGAGGGCAGGGGCGGGGGCGGCGGCGGGGAGGGCGCTCGCGGTAATCACAGCACGATCAACATTCAACTTAAATGCTACTTTGTAGTTTGACTTGTAAACTTTATCTCTTTTTTAAGCAGAAAAGCTACGTTGTTATTTTTTTTAATTACATAAAACTATTGTGATCCTTTCTCCTTTCATTTGCATTATAATTATAACTTATTATTATAAACTTAATCAATTCCACCTAAACCGTTTGGTTTCGAACGGTCTTGTCTTCGTTAACGAACGCAATTATTTTCCTAATAAATCTGCTAGCCGGTATATAAGTAGAAGCGGCGTCATAAACAGCGTGTGGTAATACCACACAATCCCACTCAAATGTCACACCGAGTTTCATATCTCCTACATCTTGAGGGGCGTACGATTTATTACTTTTGAACTTGCCACTGCAAGTGAATTCGTAATCGGTCACTATCGCCCTCTCTGTCGCACGTATGACGATAAAACGAGATTTAAACTTTATAACGGCATTACAGAACTTAGCTGCACCTTACTGTCGTCTCTGTTCAACTTACGCCGCGGAAGGAAGACGGATAGTATTTAAGGAATTCGAATGATTCGTTCCAAAACAAGTCCGTTTCTTGTTAAGGGGAGCCTTAATGACGATATTTTTCTTAGCACTAAATGCATTTTCACAGATCAGTACAGACTACGATTTAAATCTTATTCCTTGTTGTGAAAGGTCATTTTTGAATGACTTAAAGATTCATCTCTGTATCCGCTGACCCTTAGTAACGTTGTGTTCGCATTGCGTTGATTTCTATCGTTAAAGCCGTAAGGACGGTTTTCCAGAACCGAGATACGGGGTTGTAGCAGGTGTAGACAGTTCTCCTAAGCTTATCAATCATTGTTCGCGAATTTAATAAGAGTTGTTGCAAGTTTGAAGGATGTGCACGCTGAGTGGTTTAGACCCTTTAGGGCGGTGATAAATTGTGGAGAATTTGAACTTAGACTCATTGTAGTCTATACATCTGTGTACATAATGGTCATTAAAGAAGACAACTTGTGCAGAAATGTGTAACACCTGTAATTTTTATTTAACATATTGTCTTATTTGAAGAGTGCGGGAAATGAGCAGGCATGTAATTTGCATTAATATGGATACCAATAGTTCCTATATTTTAAATTACTTTATACTATGGTCTTACAGATTCGTATGTATCGGATAACCCTCGGTAACCAGGTAGTGTTTGCTTATAGTTTGTAAGTTTGGAGAAAACAGGACGTACGAAAGCAAAAGATAACTTTATAGACGTGAACATTAATAGTTGATAAAGTAAATATAAACGTGAAACAATTTAACCCGCGGATCTGCATTCTCTTAATAGAAGTATTTAGTGCGTAAAAAGTGTTGCGAATATGACATAGTTCCTACTGTAGCGCCGACTGTGAAGTGAGAAGGAGAAGCGGACAGTTCTACGCTACTAGAATGTGAAAAGAGTAATAGAGTAATCCTAATGATGAGGAAGACGATTTCGTCCACTAGTGGATTGTATGTAGAGTGTAGTTGCTGATTATAATTCGGTGTCTCCGTGCGAGATGACGGAGCACTGGTCGTGGCTGACGGGGGCGGGCGCGGAGTACACGTACAGCCCGCCCTCGCGGCCCAGCCGCCCGCCGCACCGCCCGCTCGTCAAGCTGGCCACCAGCGCGCGACTCTCCACCATCGCCAGGTCGGTAACGTTCAGTGTATTATGTAGTTTTTTGAATTTAGTCGTTCGTTCCGCTCACTCGATCGGAACCTAGGTCTTAAAGGCACACTGTAAATTGTGTTTCTTAAAACGCAGCGTTAAAAGATACCGTCAAGGCAGGCAACGAGTTGACAACACCTGTGGTGATCCAGGAGTCTACGCTACGGTGACCGCATACCGTCAGGCGGACCGTCTACCTGACTGCGATGTCCATTTTGCCACCAAAAAATTCACTGAAGAAATACCATTCAGGAACAATGGCGGACGATTAATTAATAAAACTCCGTTCAAATTTTTGTCCATAATTCACATTAAATATTACTGATGTATTTAAATATGTATAATGTCTATGAATGTGACATGATGGATTTTGACGCAAGAAAAACATATTATAGCTTCGACTTCCACACGAATACGACTCGACAACAAATAAAAAAGAATTCGAATTTAACTAATGTAAGGCTTTTAATTATATCGCGTAAGGTTGTCGCGCAGCGCGCACGTAAAGCGCAGTCACTTTTATTAGCCTTTGTGAGTTCTTTCAGTATTCATGACTCTGTTGCCGTGAAAAATGTGTAAAGCCCTGCGGAATATGTTTCATTACCATACATCATAATAATATATCCAAAAACAAACTCTATTTCCTCCCGTTAAGAGTCGCAAATGTTGCCATGAGCCGAGGAAGAAAATACATCATAGTTCTTTTTCTCACTATTTTTCTTGACTTTACTATGAATTCTTCCCTTGCGATGCATATATTCTTTTACACATTGGACTTAAGGTTCATGTTTCCGTAATTCAACTCTAAGGATACATTTATGGTAATAAAATGCCTAATGATGATAAAAGACAAAGTTGCATTTGCGCTTTCCGGTAACACTTCGAGCGCCCTTTCAGAAGTTATCGAACTGCATCAGTAAGTTGGTAATGCAGTCGCTATTGCATGCTGACAGATTGATGGATGGTGGTTCCCTTGAGGAAATCATTAAATTTTAATATACAAAGCTTGAATATTCGCTGTGTGGTTAAATATTTAACTGTAAATGTTTGATATGAGCTTCTGAGACTTTTTGCGTGAAAGCTCGTGGAAGCGACTCGTACCGTTGAGCTTTAAGTCATTAATCTTCACTTAAGATTTAAATAGAATACGTTCTTGGTGTTCTGCCATGAACGAATACGCCGCGGATATTATTTTATAGTCATATACCTCCATATACCTATAATAAAGGTAGGTACAACTCTGATACTAAGTGAATGTGACCGTGCTTATTAATTATGTTTTTCCTACACTTTTTAATCCAATTAGATAAGGTAATAACAGAATTTAATACTTACTTATTTACTCTTGTATACAGAAGAAAGGGCACTAACATGTTTATACAAAAAAACTTGTACAGGTAGGTAATTTTTTTTTCACCAGTTGCAAAGTAAAAAACAATTCAGATCTTTCTAAAAACTGTTTATGTAATATAGCATAAATAAGAAACATGCAGATGAATACAAACATGTGTAGACTTTATTTATCAATATTTATGTATACTGCGATATTCTGTTTCCTCTGTGGCACGTCCGACTGAAATATAAACATTGAAAACTAAATCACAGATACAATATCGCGAGAAGGCGGCTGAAATACAATGAGTCATCGTCGCGGGATCGGCGCGCAGTCGCGGCACGTAGTGTTGCCAGGGGAGAAATAAATATTTTCGGAGAAAATCTCCAACTGTTTTATATGTAAATTTTTATATTTTCCGAGTGTCGTGTGTTGCCGTTCGGTTTTATTGTTTCTGATAATAGCGTGCTCAGGTGTGGTCGTGCCAGGAGATGAGAACGTCACGCGTGGTGGGACAAAAAGTAATCGAAACTGTTCCCGTTTAAATATGAAAATATTGTTTTGGTTACGTACAGCTTAGTCATATGAACATATTCATATGTTGTATGTTGCAGTACGAACCCACTTTAACTGTCTCCCCTTTGACGTTGCATCTCGTCAAAGAAAGCTGTCTGATTACACTTAAGAATCCCTAACTTAGTTATGATACGACATGTATAATATATAAAACATTAAATGTTGCATCATGTGAGTTATATTTCCCGGTACAAAATTATTTTTGTGGTGGATAATTTGTGAAATGAAAAAAATGGGATCTTTGGAAATATATACATACTAGCTTTTGCCCGCGACTTCGTCCCGCGCATATATTATTATACAAATGTTATTATACATATAAACCTTCCTCTTTAATCACTCTGTCTATTAAAAAACCGCATCAAAATCCGTTGCGTAGTTTTAAAGATTTAAGCATACATATTGACATAGGAACAGAGAAAGCGACTTTGTTTTATACTATGTAGTGACGTACGTACCTCTCGAAGGAGTCGTAAATGACAGTAATGTAAGTCACACACTTCCAACCACAATTTCATCAACACATTTAAATAAATATCAAACACTATAGCGTTGCCTTTCAATGAAAGCAATCGACAGGGTGCACCACGTTACCGGGAATCGGTGGATCCTAAGGGTGAAGGACCGTGTTGTGAGTGAGTTCCGCGGAGCCTATGTCCCGTAGTAGGATGCTGTAATCATAACGATGACGTCATTGTTCTCATAAAAAAGTCAAATTAAACTCCGAGTGAAGCGTCTGAATACGCGTTTGAATATTGTTTAATTTACGTTTTAGTGCACACAAGGACAGCCTCTTTAACGCTGCTACCCACGCATTCTGTACTATCATGTCACATACCTCGCTAACTACAATTATTATTGCGAAGCAAAGGTAATTTTTCACTTTATGTACTCCTAATATAAAATCCGACAAATTATTTCTCCGGCCCCCGCGTCTTGATTGATGACATTCGTAGCGAGTTGTGAAGAAAAATAATAGTTTTCCAACAGCAATATGTCAAGGGATTTTCACTAATGATCCATCAGACGTAATACTCGGTAATTTGTTGGGAGGTTCTAGTGATGCGCGTAGCTCTCATGTGACGGTTTTATATTATTTATATATTAGTATAAAATGGTGACCTTTAAGCATTTTACAGAACTGTTCGATTGGAACATATCTTGTTATATTTACCCCTATTTATCCCTAATTAATTAATTACAAGTCGCTGAGCCTTCAATCCAGTCGTACACAGACGTAATAAACGGAACAAACTCTTTGATTTCTTCAGCTCAGTTAATTAATACAATAAAAATAAAATTGATATAATCGTTCAGCTCCATTGATGAAGACGTAACAGAGTTAGTTCTCTAGTTACTTTAATGGCAAGAGCATACTTATAGGTGTACATAGTTACACACGTATGTAACTTTCTCTCTTAAGGTATATCAAACCTGCGAGCACATAGCAATCACAGTGTCTGAGACAGCAATCAACAGCGCTAAGTAATCTGTGAAAGACAGAAGATCTCACAACAGACAAAGAAGGATTCAAAATTGTTTCGCTTTTTCAACACCCGCTGACAAGGTCCTTTCGCATAGGGTTGCCAGGTGACAGAAAATTTCCTCACATGTTAGGAATTTTGACCTCCTGTCAGGGAAGCGGGTAAAACCTATAAAGAAAAGTGATAAGACAAAAAAACATGCAAATCATTTGATTAGCGACAACGTTCCGCAAATAGATGTATTGTTTCAGAAATTTCGAAGTTTCAGTCGAACAAGTTGTTCGGTAGTTTAGACCCTCGTGTGGGGAAGCGATTGGTCCATTGGCGCATGTAATGGGAATCGTGACTAGAATGTTCTGCTTCAAGTTTCGTCTGAAAACGTCACGTTGTTATATACAGAATGTGGGCAAGTTACGGAGTAGGTACTTATATTGAAAATATATAAATAATCTAGCAAAGGCTGCTAATTGACACTGCGTATTATGACGACTTGGTATCGTTGGTAGTATGCTCGTCGGAACATGCCAAGCCATGTATACTAAATCCTCTATTGCTGCAATATAAGCACGATATGTCTGCTATTGAATATTATTTGCATATGCGTATTTTGTCGTAATGTAAAATTTAAAAAGGAGCTCATAATAATAGGCCAATTCATTTCATAATAAAATTGAAATCGATATCATGGTGTTAGCTGACCATTTTATCCAACCATTACTGAGAAAATATCCCACTATTATGGATTACAAGATATTAGTTTAAACCTCGTGTTTAATTCTGTTAAACGCTTTGGCCGTCTGCTCGAGTACATGCCAAAATAACTATCACCTCCTTGTAATAAGGACTATATTACCGTATCGAGTGACGTAATTTGTAGTGGTCAACACATAGTTAACAGTAATGAGGTATGTATGCGAACGTCTGGACGGTGTATGATTATGACAATACGATTTGTAGCTGATCATATATGCAAAGTTGCAATTACCGCTCGCGTCGGTAACGGACGTTAGTAGTCAAACGGAACCCACCCTTATCTGACCTTTTATTATTCCATTTTCGTTCTTATCCCCATGAATTAAGGAATATGCGAAAGATTTTAAGCCTCGGTTGTCGTATGCTCTATAATAATATCAAGAAAAAAAAATATTTTCTAAGATATAATGCCGCGCGCTCCGCCTGCAGCTATTGTGAAGGTCGCCGTCTACGGAATGGTTTCGTCTCGAGTCTGGTTGATGAGTGCCGTGGTGCTGGCGTCGGCGTTGGCCCCGGCGAGAGGGACGGCGGAAGTGATGAGCCACGTCACTGCGCATTTCGGGAAGGCTCTAGACGAGTGTCGCGAGGAGGTAACGTGCTTATTATGGACTTTGTTATTTTTGTCTGTAAAGTAAGTACTAAGCCGGACAATCTTTGTAATGTATTTGGTCCTAGTATAGCTTTGATCAATGCAAAAATATTATTAATAATATCTCAGGACGATAGGGCCTTCTCGTTACTGTCGGGCCGAGCCTGTTCCATGAAGATCTCTAAATAAGTGTGTAGCACTAACGCCTGGAAGTAACTCGTGCTAGTGATGTCATTGAGCTGCACAGACCACTGTATTGAGTAGGATACGCTTAAATAAAAAAGGTAGTACAATAATTGTAATAAAGTTACGATTCTGTGGCTGCGCAGTCGGGGCTTTCATCGGATATGATGGAACAATTCCAACACTTCTGGAGCGAGGACTTCGAGGTGGTGGACCGGGAGCTGGGCTGCGCGCTCATCTGCATGTCCAACAAGTTCTCGCTGATGCAGGACGACGCTAGAATGCACCACGTCAATATGCACGACTACGTGAAGAGCTTCCCGAAGGGTTCGTTAACAATATTCGCTTGTTAACTTGCATGCGGCTAATTCTAACCATTGAGATTTCTCTACACATAAGGCGGCTCGGCGATATGCAACATTGCATTCCAGTGCATCGATTGCTACTTAATAAATTTAAATATAATCGGAAGCGAAGCATATGGTTATGAAAGTTCAAAGTTAGTTTATGACACGACGCGCAGTCAAACGAGTAGACATGCCTGGAGAAATAGAGAAAACTGGTAAAAACGATTGCACAGCTTTATTTTAATGTTGTAAAACAACATAACTTTTCTCTAATCTCATTACTTTTTTGTCTAAATTTGACTTCGTCTATAAAGTCATAATTTTTTTTTCAATTACAGATAGTGAGGAGTTACATGTAGAGAACCGCTATAGAATATCGCCCTTCTCAAATTTAACTAAAAATGTAATCAACAACAAACTTCTTAACATTCCTACGGTCACTCTAAAAATATGTCGTAGGTGAGGTTATATCCACGAAGATGGTGGAGCTGATCCACAACTGCGAGAAGCAGTACGACGACATCGAGGAGGAATGCAGCCGCGTGGTGAAGGTGGCGGCTTGCTTCAAGCGGGACGCCAAGAAGGAGGGCATCGCGCCCGAGGTCACCATGATCGAAGCGGTCATGGAAAAATACTAAATCATAGCAGAAACATCCATAACTCCAGCTCTCTTAAAGGATTACGTGCTCTTAATATATAATTATTTAATGCAAATTAGTATGTGGTATTTTATTTCTGTTTATATTTTTTTATAATCACCTAACACTTAGCACCTATCGATAAATAGACTGGGAACAGTTTTTTCCCAGGGGTTACCCCAAACATGAGCTAGACAAAGCGCATGACGCTAACGATTAATGTGCTCATCACACAAATGTTTGTCCCGGATGGGAATCGAACCCATGTCAGCAGCCAGGTTTTCTAACCAGTCGACCGATTGGCCAGACAGTGTATATTTATAGCAGTACTGATAAACAAAATATTTATTTTATATGGGTGCCTACCTAATAAATATTACCTACAAAGCCTACCAATCATAAGTTGTCAAGTAAAGTGTGCAACCATGGTATTTACCTTAATTAGATAGCAAAAGTCAGAACATACGACATGTCGTTGAGACTACATCAATACTTAATTAGAACAATTCTTGCGTGTAACCCTAACGGCCAGCCTTAGTCGAGCAAAATTAACACGCAAAGCCAATACCGGCGGGAGAGCAATTAATAATTGAAGTGCCTACGCGGTGACAATTACGAGCGAGGCAATTAAGTACAGAGAGTATATAGAGATGAATCTGACCATATTAAAGATCAAAAATAATATTGTTACAAAATGTGCAGCCGTAATTACTGCGACTAAACCGTAACATAATAACACTTTTATAGTTAGAGACCAAATGATTTATTTTAGAAATAACTCATTTCTGTTTGTATCACGGATTTAAAAATAAAATAAAAGTAAGCACTAGATTCGAACATAACCTAAATAATGCATAGTTAGTTACCTTAGGAGTTTTGTTCATTAAATTTTCTTAATTTTACCAACTTCACAGCTTCAAACCACTGCGCCCATAAGAGTCGATAAAGATGATTACTCGATTTTAACTTTACTGTGCGGTAAATCAACATTGTGGATAGTGAGCGTGTTAATAAACATTTATTACCTTCCCTAATGACGAAATCTGTGTTTACGATAATGAAAATCTTTAGAGGGTTCATTTAAGACTCTCATACATAATTGATGCCATTAGGTAAAGTTTATCATTTACATAATATATCGTGCGATACGGCTAGTACTGTCAACATTCCCAAAACTATTTTTATTACAAAACGTACTTAACGACCAACGGGCGAATGGACGCGTTACTGCCCATTAAATTAACTTCTTACTGTATATTAGTAACACTTCTATGATTGTAATTCAAATGATACCTAGTAACACTAATGAATGAATTCGATATTTTCTGTCTGGGTGTATGTTAAAGCTCGTAACATAATTATGACGATAATAGGATGTCAGTTAGTGTAAATTTCTCAAAACATTCATTGCATTGTTATGTACACGTGGGCAGGTGCCGCTATTTCGATATTTTGCTTAAGATTTGTTGAGTTTATTTTTACGTCTTTCGTTTCATTTCGTACAAGAACCAGGGCCTCGTTCATGGCGGGTCCCGTTTTGCAACTTTTCAAAAACAGTGTATTGAATTCAAACGAGCTTCGGCAGATTATGCTCCTTTCTAAGGTCCATGTAAATTATTTATTAATATTTATTAAGTATGAATAAGTAGCTTTTACCTAACAATCAACCGTTTATAGAAGATTGTATGCTAGAGATAGCAAACGGGCGTTACATGGAATGCGTAAAAAACTATTTGAATCAGTGACTTTTCTGTTCTATAATATATTATGTGGATTTACCCTTCTTAATGGTATTTTATTAAGAATACAGTTTTTCGAATAAAATCTCAGTAAGACATTTTTCGTACGATATTATGTGCCTGTCAGCTGTAGTCAAGAACGTAGCTGTCACAATCACAATCTAGACACACCGGTAGCTCCGGCCGCTGACCGTCAGCAACATGAAGTATGTTCAAATTATTATTATTATCGCAAAGTGCACTTAGCGGCCGTTAATCACGCCGTCGCTTAGATATGCGCTGATTCATTTCGTCCATCTTTATCTGTTAGATTGTCCATCTTTCCGTTCCATTACTAGTTGTCATATATTTTAAACTGTTTCATTATAATAATGATCGTAAGCGAATTCACCCGGTCGAACGATGACAGTTCGGCGATTACTTGCAAGTTTAGTGAGATTGTCTAATTGTATTAACACAAATGGGCAAATTTTGCGGAAATTTGGTGTAGTGGTTGTTTGTCATCAGAGTTAAGATACGCATTACTTTCTAGAGGGGGAAATGTCTGCACCGTCTCGAGCGAAACTGCGGATAACATGCGGGTAATGAATATACATGCAAGTACGGTACCTAATCGCTAACCAATCACGACTGGTGGATCGAATACATAATCGAATGCCGAATGAGCGATTATCGACGCAAATCGATTACACGAGCCACGCGCCCGCACATGACGCGCGCCGGACGGTGCATATCTACTACAATTGGTACATGTATTATATTACAAGCTAATGAACCATTGTTAAAATAACTTAATTTCTTAGTTATACACAACAATGATGACAAAACAGATATGCAATGCGAATATTGATCGATGCAGGTGCCGTGGGAGCCCTAAACTTTTCTATCTGGACCAAATACTACTAATACTGCTACTACGGTACTACTGCTGTCAGCGAATGGTTGACAGCAAAAGTACCAACTAGCCAGTATCAATTGAGATCCTCTATTTCACCTCGTATAAGGACCGATGCGTGATGTTAAATAACCTCAAAAATTGGGCTCTCAAGCACATTTTTTTCTAATACGACCAGTAATTCTCTTAGTTATTGTATTTGTATAGATGTACTGAAACCATAAATAGAAATACTGGGATTAATATGTAAGAAAGGTACATACATATATCATTTGTAGGATTAAGGAACTTTTTTCTAATTACGTGATTGAATAACTACGGTGAAGCAATCACAAGCGATAAACGGGAACGAAATTATGAAGTATAAAGAAGGAGGAATGTAAGCAATTAACGAGCTAATCGAACGAGTGACGCACGTGCCGGTTGAATCAATATACTTGTTATTACAGCTGCGCTTAATAGAAAGCCTGACATGCTCTCGAGTTTAGCACGTATGATGAACTGGAAACAACACATTGTTGCCATAATTATAATGTCACTAAACATAGCTGTAACGATAAACCAAAGCATTTCGGCAATTAAGAGCCAAGCAGTCATGAAATCACTAAGTTACAGTCTCGGAATGGAAATATTGGAGTGCGGAGAAATGGTACGTGAGGTGATAGAGTGGATAAGAATCGTGAAGCGATGTCCACGTTAATCCCACTCGCGGAGGTTTTATCTAGGAATTAGAGAGAATAAAAATAACATACTTTGCTATCGTTTACGTTACTAGTCAAAAAGCATAATAAAGTAGTGTCGTAGTTGTGACGCGACGGAAAGTGGATGTGACAAATCGTGAACGGGGTAGGATGGTGGCCGCGGCTGGCTAATTACGACGTGTGTATCTGTACTTCGGAGAGCACAGGAAGCATCGACCCTAGTTGTTACCATTAGGTTTAAAGCGTTAAACCACGTCGGAGGCCTTATTTACCCGTATTTTTGCCTCGCTGAAGTAGACAATGGGTTCCACACCTACGCAGCTGCATCAGAGGAGTTTTTAGAGGGAGCAGGCAATATTTCCTTATAATTTTGCTGATCAGATTTGTTATTTTAGGTAAAAGCTACAGAATCGATGAAAAAAGATATTTTCAATTTTTGGGATCCGAATTATAATCTGACCCAAATATCAAGCGGTTGCCTCATGCTGTGCTCCATGGCCAAACTGAAATTGCTCGACGGTAAAGGGAAGCTGAATAGAGCTAACGCCAAGGGATTCCTTAGGGCTAATGGCGGTGGTAACTATTTTCTCAGTCAGAACTATTCTACATTTAGCTATCAATGGTCTCCCATACCGTAAAGAAACCGAATCATCAGTATTATTATTTATATTTTCTCAGATGATGAACTGGTATCAATTATGTTGAGCCTCTACGACAAGTGTCGCCAGCTTCCATTATCAATTACACATCCGTGTATGATAATTCTGGAGCTTTTCAAATGCGCTAAAGGAAGTATACGTGATCTGGACTGGACACCGGATATATCCTCATTTCTTACTTATGTTGATTATAATGCATAATGAGGTGCAGTGTGCTGGTACCAATAAAAAATAAACTCTTACTAACTTTTTATCTCACATCTGGTACAATACCTGATCAATTTTGATAAGGTTATTACCTATGTTTTAAAAGTTTTTCATTGATAATATTATTACTCAGCTTCTTACTAAGTAAGAATTTATTATTCACATGATATGTTTTTAATTACGGTTTAAAAAACAATTGCTCAAAAATATTTGGAAAATAATTTTCTCCCTTGTCATAAATTCCGTCAAGGTTGTTGCAGTATAGATATATCACTGCATAAATACACGTTCTGTATTAACTATGACACTGCCTATTAATTCTATTCTCTTAGTAATTAATAGACGAACTCGGCAATTAACTGATGAACATCCGGCCAATTAACACTTAAAGCAATATTTATTGAAATCAGTATATAAGGACCAGTGATATGACAATCGCAAATAGTACTGAAAATTCCACGATGGTTGGATCAAAAGTTATTGTAGCTGTTCTCATAGCTGTGACGCTTACTAATGTAACGAGTAATGAGGAAACGATGCGAAGTATAACATCAAGTTTTCTCAAAGTTTTGGACCAGTGTAAGCATGAGGTAATTATACTTTTGTTTCCGACTGATTAGTGACATCTTTGACTATACTTACGAGCATTCGTCTTACTCGTACCTTAGCACCTCAGTTACGACCTAATAGCTAAAAATAAGAGCCTGCAATCTCTCACAAAACTGACTTATTACGGGCGGTCTTAATTAACTGTTCATTTTAATAAGTAAAATTTCGACATCGTCACAGAAAAAAGTATGAATTGATATAATAATTCTGTAATATCTTTACATTTTTTCAAATGTATTAGTAAAAATGTTCAAAATTAAATGTTTGTTATTTTAACTATTTGGGATAAATAAACTATTTTCTTTTAGGCATCATTAACAGTAGAATACTTTTAAATTTTCGACTTCATGACATTATGAGATGTAATAGTTCTTCGAAATACCAGTACTCACTCTATTTGGCATTTTACACTCATGTTCATTTACTTCTCCTTATCGACCATTGTACGCGTAGTTGAATCTCGGAGACCACGTCCTCGGCGATCTGTATCACTTCTGGAAGGAAGATTCCGTCCTCCTCAACCGAGACACGGGCTGCGCCATCGTGTGTATGAGCAAGAAGTTAGATTTGCTAGACAATAGCGGCAAACTGCACCACGGAAACGCTCAAGAGTTTGCAGTGAATAACGGCGCTGGTAGGTTACTTATTCTCTTATATACCTTTCTTAAATTTTGCTTATTCGCTATTTGAAAAGTTTAGATATTTTCTCTTTTAATGATTTGTTGAATCTTGTTTGATCGTTAATCTACATCTCAGAAGACAATGCTTTTTGTCGGCAAGAAAGATGTTTCGATACAAAGTGCAAGATCTGTGTATAGTTTAAATATACTTACTGCATTATACATATTTTAATCCTCAAGTGCGCCCTACATGCTGCCCATATCGGTATGTACTGTTTGAGTTTAATGTGCTCGATGTTGCACTGTGGTATAACAGAAAGTTTATGACTCGTAGCGGAAGAAGTGGCAACGAAGTTGGTGGCGTTAGTGCACGGGTGCGAGCAGCGGCACGAGGCCATCGAGGATGAGTGTCTGCGCGCGCTGGACGTGGCCAAATGTTTCCGCAGCAGTCTTCACGAACTGCAATGGGCTCCTAAGATGGAAATCGTGGTCGGCGAAGTATTGACAGAGGTATAAGGAGAGAAAAACGTGTAGGTGTAGGTTAGCAACAAGTTGAATTTGAAAACTTAAAGATTATTTATTATATTTACATTTGAATCGAAATGCAACTTTTGTTTTATTTGAAAACCTATAATGGAAACTATTAACATCTTTGAGACACCTTTTTGGTCCTAGCCACTTGCGAGCTCCTACAGAAACGACTTGTTAATTCCAGAACGCTCTACGAACTCAAAAGTAAGTTGGATAAGTGTATATTAGATGATAAATACTTCGGCTTAACTCGCCTGTATTAGCTTATTGCGTCATAACTTGCGCAGCCTCGGACGGCTCAGTAAAGACTGGACCTAACGAGCACAGAGTTATGATTTTGTCGAATCGATGTCAGATCGTAAAGAAAGCAAGGCAAACGAAATCCTACAAAGATAATACAATATCTTTTAATCAAATCTATTATTTTTTGAACCGATTTTTTCAAATTTGTTCAAAGATTTTCAATTATTATACGGTTTAATTAAACCACTTACTTTTAATAAATCCTAAAACTTCTATAAATCTCTTTTACATAAAAATGGTAGTAACTTCGAAAGGAAAGTATCTAGCTGGTAGAGCGTCAAAACCTCTTGCTTTGTTAGTCGCACCTCAACAGCAACTTACTGGATTCAACGAAGCGGCCAAAATGCAGGGCCTTCTGAGCGTCATCGTAATTTACGCTAAAAGTTAACTTAACTTTTTTACGATTTCCTGGATATACCTACATTAATTTCGTAACGACGTAACGCTAATATTATCTTATGAGACAATACTCCGAAGTCACAAGAAACCAACTTCTTCACTTAGTGAATCTATTATATATTGAAGTGACTTTAATTCCAACGGACAAAGTGTTAAACATCAAGAAAAGTCCGTAAACTCCATTAGAAGCGTTGCAAATGTGGTCAATGAGCGTAAACATCGGAACATTAACACCTCGCTCACGGCGGCGGAGGTCTTGCCGGCTGATCGTGCCGTAACTTGGCCTGCCGCGGACAGCACAATCGAGGCACAAATGGCTAGTGCTCGAGTTACGATCTAATTGAGAACCAATGTATTTACAAACACCACTCTTATTGAAATAGCTCGTGTAATCACCTAGACTATTCCTCTCGTTTTCTCCGCCATGTCTACGATTCAGCGAAAATCTTGCAAGTATTTAATTTTCTCTATTCACAGTCTCATTTTTTATCTCAGGATCTATCCACCTGTACAGGTCCGGGAGTTCAGATTAGCCTGTACAAAAATGTTTCCAAGATACATATGCAGTGTTTGGAATGAAAGTGTAGGCTTTTCAGTTGTTTCGGAAAATTGGATAATAGTTTCAGAGCAATAATAATGTGAATCGTAATATTAATTGATAGTTTGTCTACAAAGCCGCAGGCTGCATCAGCGGCTAGATCGAGTTACGACCTAATTGAGGTGTGATGTTACGATAGAGGCTCGAATAAATTAACTAGGATCGAGGGCTCGAGATTGTCGTCTGAGGCTTTACGGAAGATCGATGCGGCTATTGAACGATGGAGTTTAAGGTCTATTCAACCTAACGAGTTAGTAACGCTATCTAAGACTACGATATAAATTTCAATATCCTCCGTTCTCATTTAATTCGTTCCCCACTTTGTTAAATTGGTGTCACAATAGTCATTTATTTAAAATAGAATGACTATACTAATACCAAATAGGCCAGATAGTAGCTGATGGGAGATTCAGGAGTTTCTAAAACAGGCGTGCATGTGTGAATTTTCAAATTTACATTGTTTTATGCATTATTAGGTTCACACACATACTCAAGAAAAGAAGATTGACAAGAGCGATGAATGCAGAAGGTGTCTTAGTTTCATCCCGCCGTGTTCTCTGCCAGTCTAAAAGCACTCAAGTTCCAAGGCAGTAAATTGAAGAGGTTACATATACAAGCTTCAGGCATTTCCCCAATGCGAACAATTCCCCCTCCCCCCACGCCTCGCACGCCCCGCACGCCGCGGCCGCGTTCTTCACACCTGACACCGAATATTTACTTTTATTGCTTGCAGTTTTGCTTTCATTGCTCATTGTTTGTTGTGGCTACAAAACTGAATTGTTATGTGAATATCGGCTGAACATTTCCTAACTGTTCCTATGTTTAATAAAATTGTATCTCTTTAAAATATTAATAACACCGACCTACATTATTGTTTACTTACCTACGTTATCTTTTGATCCCAACTAGGCAGAGCCTGTACTATGGTGACCAGACAACTGATAAAAAACATATATATATACTCGTATATACGATATGATCGATATTTAGATATATTCATAGCACCTAGACACAGAACAAATGTGCTGATCACACAAACGTTTGTACCGGGTGGAAATCGAACCCAGGACTTGCGATTTAACGGTCAGAGTGTATTTTATTATGCCTACGTATTTAGTGTGAAACACAAATACTTATTTCCACTTCCACCAGCTAAGGTACGCCGACTGACAAACGTTCCCCGGCCGGGGTAGTATTGGCGCAGTTATATCTGAGCCGCAGTCGACGCGCACCTGATCCACTGTTTGTTCTCATTGTTTGCGTATAAAAATCTCCTGTTGCTTGTTAGATTTGTCGTCCTTCGTGAGAATTTGTAGCTGAATATTAAATATAAACATTTATTTGTTTATACATAAAGCATAACTCTCATACGTACACATAAGTAAACCTCCACAACACGCCGTTAGTTAGTTCTCGGCTGTGTAATCTGTTGGAGGATACGCTTGCCAAGCACTACCACACAGATATGTTGCAACTGAGGATCCTACTATCGACCTAAACAGTACATACCGGTGTGGACTGTATATACAACAAGTTTCGACCGTTGAAATTCAAATGAGGCTCGTGGAATATTCTCGAAATGTTCCCGAGTCGCTAGTGTTTTCACTTTATTTTGATAACAAAGAATAACAAATAGCTGTATAAATGACATAAAATATAGATGTAACTTCTGTATATGGCGTTTAGCTTTGGGCGCACCTGAGCCGCGTATTTGGTTTTATCGTTGGCGACGTGACGCGAATGCGAGCCTGCGCGTCAGCTTAGCGGAGGGAACGCTTTCTGTTCGGAATACATATGTATCTCGAAACAGTATCGAGGCCGCTTTCGAGTGTAATTTCTTTTCGGTGACAGTTATATGTAGGTGTTTTAGTTTCAAACTTAATAACAAACGTTTCAAAAGAACGGAGGCTGTAATTTTAAATATTCTTGTCAGCTAAATATGTCGTGATATTCAATTTGATAATATACTTCAATTCCGATATCTTAGGAGACGTACCAACAATAAGAAGCAAAACAAAACAACAACTATTTAAAACTTTTATTTTTAAACCTATAATACTACCACCCAACAACAATATATATCACTAAGTTTGGGGCAACCGACGTTTACTAGGAAAAGAGTATTTAATTATAACATTAAATCCGTTAGACGCAGCCGCGGTCGTGAATTGTAAATGGCAGTCGTTTTATTGCTAGAGATGATATTAAACTAAAAACATACATATTTTTGATACGATTATTTATAGGAAGCGGAGACGCGGGACAGCAGATGGATCTGTGCAATACCAAGGTTCCTCTAAGGTTTTTAGCTATGAGGAATAATGATTGATTATGAGTCCATAACGCCTGCTGGCCGTTACTATTGCTGGCTATCAATGTTATGAAATTAACGTAAAATATTAAATAACGAAAGATACAACTTTGCTAGCATTTAACAATGTTTAGTCAATAATATACTCGCTCCATTTGGATTAATTAGAAGATTTTAGTACAATTATGATTAAATACCACCTCCAGCATCCATATTGCATGCTGCTAGACTTCGGTCATTACCTCCTCGAGAACCGTCTCCATGGACGGTGCCCATTTGAGCTCGTGGATTTTGGTTCGAAAACACTTAGCGATTTCCAGCACACGAGCGCAGTCGTCGCTCCCTTCCGTCTGGGTCTGCTCGCACTCGTGGATCATTCTCACCAGCTGCTGTGCCATGTCATCGTCTACGGACAAATAACATTCGATTATGTAATTTTCATTTAAAGTGATCGGGTACAGTGGAATGATGATCATCGGATACTCTTTTAGCAATACCTAAACAGTTTCGATAAGGATAATCGTATGTCTTAATGTTTTTTTTCTTTTTTGTTTATATGTCGTTTTCCTTTTGTACATTGTTTTGTTGTAGCCTATTCTGCTGAATAAACGTTTCTTTCTTTCTTTCATATAAAATGCGATCTCAGATTTACTGACAACCGATTAACATTGCCTTGATTACAAATGAATAATCAGAATAGGATTTAAGATTGTCTTTATTTTCCTCATTAAATATATAGATCTGCAGACTGCTTTGATTTTTATAGATTCAGATATTAGAATCTGAAAGTAATCGAAAGATAAAAATATTTTAATCAGTAACTCACCGGCTCCATGGCTTTTGGCAAACTCATGAGCGTTGCCGTGGTGGAGCTTCAAGTCGTCGGTGACCAGGTCCACCTTGGACGCCATGCACATGATGGCGCAACCGACGTCCCGGTTCAGCAGCTCGTACTCTTCGCGCCAGAAGTTGTAGAAGTCGTGCAATATGTGGTCTCCCAGATTCAACTAGAAATAGTTTGTCTCGATGCATTTAATCAATGTTTGGTTGAAAAATAATATTTTGACAATAGGTGGAATGATGAACATTTGTTGATGCAAGAACGTTGCTTAAACTTTAAGAGCTTTGACAAATTCGAGACAAGCAAATAAATCTTATGAACTTTGACAAATGTAGTACCACTTACTTCTGCTTTACACTGATCCAAAGCCTTAGCGAAACCCGAAGTTAATTTTTTCATAACTTCCTGCGAAGATAGCGTCCGGTCCACGTTGAAAATGACGAACACGGTGCAAATTGCGATCAGCCGCCATTTTATTACGATCGACGCCATCTTGTGTAGCTCTGAACGCGGCGCACTGCGATGCCTGTTTTATATTAGTTGTTTGAGACACGGATTCTTAGGTGTGACGCTATTACGGTTTAAAGGTTCCGTATAAATAAATAAATCAATATTATAAAAAGAAAATACTTTTGTAGTCTATAACGACAGATATAAAAACAAAATAATGGACGAGGTTTACATGCGTAATGAATTTAATATAATAATTTTTGGCAGAATAACATTCATACTAAATTAATATATTGGATTTCATTTTGTTCTTGTTCTATTACATAACAGTTTCAAAATGGGATATTGTTCAAAAAGTTTTTATTGACCACACTTTACATTGCCGGTGAATTCTAATTAATCAATAATAAAAGGGTGCGATGTAGTCTAAAATTAAAGGTACAGACAACGGATGTGTTAATTAATTGTTACTCATTTGCAATATGGTGCCTATCAACAGGGCTGCGCCTACATACATAAATACTATGTACATCATTTAAAGCAATATAGTGTAAAGCTAGAATTGTGTAAGTTACTAAATATCCCTTATACTAATCATAAATATAATTATGCACAATTAATAATGAACGCTCGTCTACATTTATATTTAGAAGCGATGACCAAGTTTATTCTTGCGACAGTATTCCTTAATGTAGCTTCCTTTTAAATAACGGTTCCGTATAAGTGTATCGAATAAATCGTCGTATTTTACAGTTATTTTACACGGTGCTAGCCCTGCATGTCAAGTCACAAACCATGCTGCGATTCGTAGTGATGCAATGACGGGCTACAGCAATTAAGAGCGAAGCGGTGTGCGTAATTAATATAGTAATTCTAATTATAGTTCAATTCATGATTGAAATTGTACCTCAATTATTGTCGCATCTTTTCAAGCATATCAGTGCGGTCGATATGCGAGAGGGACATGACATTTATTTATAAATGATGTATTTCAATTAATTGAAACTGAATTAAATTATTCATCTCTGTTTGTGTGTCATACGTGTGTGCGAGTAACAATGAAAATACACGCATTTGAATTTAAGCGAGGAATTTGCAAAAAGAATCCAATTTTTTACGGTGTAAAGGAGGACACCGCCAGACTGAATCGAGAAGCCTTTCAGCTTATTTTACAGGGGGTTTTTTCGTGTGTGATCCTTGTAGGTTTTCCGCTTTGTTTGAAGTTTTACACTGATGTTTGTGGACTAGCGCGACTTTCATACGTATGTAGTTCATCACTACATGTGTAGCTTTTCTTTTGATCCAATAGTTTGTGCTCCTGACTTCTGAGACGGAGACTGTATATTCGATTTTGATTTCCTGCGTGCATGTACTTTATATACATATATTTATCAGTTGTCCGGCTTTCATAGTACAGGCTTCTTATTTTTTTAGCATGGGATGGTCGTATATAACTTGTACCTAAATATGCATTTATTTTAAACTCCGAAACGTCGTAACTTAATCAAGTGTAGTCAAGATTAATGTAAACACAGTGTTTACACTTCTTAGAGCTGTTAATATTCAAGCTCGGTCGGACTTAGGGCACAATTGGTATTCCTGTCTCGGCCCATCTCAAACGGACTTAGCGGTCCGGGTCGTCGACCTGTCCGCAACAATAAATGTAATAACCTTTAATAAAATGACCAACTTATTATTTAAAAGGCAGCTCAGGCATACTTTTCGACTGACCTCGTAGTCTAGTGGCTAGGTACACTGACTCCTGAACCGGCAGTCGTGAGTCGATTTCCAACCAGGACAAATATTGAACGTCACAATAGGCTACCTAATAACTAATTGCGGCTGGAGGGAACCACGCCCAGCAGTGGGACCTAAAATGTTTGTTGCCCTGTACGTCATTTAAAGGCATATGTTAATAGGCACGTTGAGACACAAAATAGATGTAACGGCGGGCACAAACAATGACAAAAACCCTCGGAGAGCAACAAAGGTGGCTCGAGGGGTGCGAGCGGTGCGGGGGCGCGGGGGGTGGGGAGGCACAGTGTAGAGTACTAATTACGGGTATTGGAGCGACACAGGAATGTGTTTAGAGCGGCGTTAACTCAAACTGCGACGTGCGCTCTCAGCGGGCGGCGCGTCTCCACGGCAGCGCCGCGCCGTGGAACACGATGGAAACGGATTATCATTCTAATCTTGTAGTCCACTGCTGGGCTTTGACCTGCTGTGATAATGAGAAAGTTTAATCTCAGAAAATACATATATGCTTCTATAACGTACTGTAATGTGTGGTGATTCAGCAATATATTTCCTTTACCGTTAAAGTGAGTAATACATTAATTTTAACTGATACGATTCACATAAAATGAGACCACTGCGAAATAACATTAGTCTATAATATTATCATAAAGAGGTAAACTTCGTTCGTTTGAGTAATCTCTGAAGACACCGGACCGATTGTAGAAATGCTATCACTGATACGTAAATACTTTATTCCTGATTAATTTAGTTGTTCATAGGGATAGTTATTCCGATGAGTTACTAACAATCGCAGATTAATGTCGTCGCGCGCGGTACGTATGAATGGTTAGTGGAGTCGCTGGGGAAGGTTTTATCAGCTACTAAACAAGTAAAAGCACGTAATAAACCGTATAGATATTAAAATGTGCCGTAACGTGAGGCCCCGTGGAGACGGTGCGAGCGCTTCCATAATGTAATCTTCTCGGCGGCGGATTACTCTTCATTAGGGCGCGTTACGAGACATTTGTCACTTTGCAAATCTGTTACACTAAGTCGTTTAGTATTTAGTTTAGTGGCACGACAATCTCTATTTATCTCTCATCTTTGGCGGCGTTCATTTGTTAAACAATCTTCTATTTTTGTTCAATAAGATTTTTTTTTTTCAATATAACTCAGTTTTAGTTATTCCAACTGACCAATCAATCAAGTTGTTTTGGATAGACGTTAGAAACGAAAAGTTTTAGTGATAGCTCGACGCAATAAGAAAAGTAATTCGTAGACTGCACCGCGGTGCACACTGCATCACAATGCAATTCCATAAACGTAAGAAAAGATTATTTATCTAGAGTAGAGTAGAGTTTAGTAACTATAGTCTAGAGTACCTAAGGTAAAGGTTTAACTTATCAAGATATTACAATCTTCATTAATTTCTCAGTACTTACTAATA
>DWEM01000057.1:0-28102 GCA_018245935.1 Agara belti belti
AATTGTGTACAAACATCTAACCTTGTTGATAAGTTTTAATGAATACCATGTAGAAACGATGTTTCAAGAGCACTTAATTACAACGATATAAGTGTTTTAGAAGTCTACAACACCAATAGAAATACGTACTTAAGAAATCTGATATTAGGCCAATTTATTTCAATCATACGCCAGCCCCGCGGTCGACAATCAGATCGTAATGTATCACACGTTTGCAAACAATTAAGTCTCCTTGATCTTGCTGCATCCGACAAATAAAATGCAAATCTGCGGCGATGAAAACAAAATGTTACGTAATGTGATGCTATGATACAGTTAACACATTATTAGACTTTCACGGCCGTCGCCTTGTACGAAATGTATATTGTTTGGTGAAAGTTTACCCAAAGATCTGTTCATTGGATACATACATATATCGTCAAAATTGTACAACAAGTAAGCGGATATTCCATTAAATATATGATTTGTCTCTAATTCGAAGTGTTAAATGTCGCTAAATTATGTTCGCTGTTGAAACCTTGAAAATCCAATTACCTTAATAGCCACGTATAAATACGGTATCTGTACTATTTTCTCGTCGTGCTATATTACCTGCTACTATAACAATTATTAAGAATATTCAGAGGCACAAATGCCTCTGGGATTTGGTAGCTTTTTTAATGTTTTTTTCTTTATGTTGAAATAGACTTGCGCATGACTATGAGTTGACCTGATAGTAAGTGGAATTTGTGATATAGCAAATGACCGTAGGACGGACACCGGAACTAGAGTGAGTCATTTGCCTCGTCCGGGGCGAGCCATCGAAGGGCAAAGCGTTAGGAGGACACCGGTCCTTTGGAGTTCCTGGAATTCTCCAAATAACATCGATGAAGAGCATTTGATTGGCCCAAGACACCGCAATAAGGTCTCTAAGAAAAGGACATAGCATACTTTCTCTGCTACATAGCAGAGGACCGTGAGTTATGAATATGTTTAAGGAGGCTTATGTGTCGTCAACTAAATGTTATCCGTTGAAGCTTAAACAGTTATATACGTTCATACATTGGGCCTTTACCCAATATACCTTCAACCGGGCCCTTTACACGCGACACTTTCCGCATGAATGAAGCCCAGCGTTACGTAGCCTTACAGATACGTTCCAGCCGTCTATCACTAATGCAGTCAAATGTATTCAATACATGTAACGATTACAACATTTAGGACAAAAGTTCAGACAAAAGACTGTCTAATTTAGTTTTCTAAGCTGACCGCGGTCGAAATTGAGTCATAAAGTTGATTACAAGTGGGGTCACATGCCCGTTTACTATCATAATCATAAGTACACAGAATTTCTTCCATTAAATAAACAAAATTGAAAAAAAGGAATTTAGTTTTTTTCCCGTACTATGTACGGACATATTCAAACTAACTACGGCTATTATATCAATGAAACGAATTGTTTCACCCATTGGTAGATAATAATAACGTTTTCGCAATCTTATGAGCATCGATAAATTTAAATGAGACGCATCAATAATTTTATAGTAACTTTATGAATAGCTGAAATATCAAAAACATAGTTACTCAATATGTAATATGATCCTCTAATGTTTACACCTCGAAATTGCTGATATGTTAGTTATGTATATCATGATTCTTTTTACATAGAACATATATAACAATTAAATATTTTAATTCAATTTTAATATGCGACAGGTACGATTCTTTTTCTCTTGAAATCTCATAAATAATAATTTTATTATTTATGCAATTTAATTACTTTGGCAAAGTACAGTATTGTTATTTTATCACTAATATTTTCAATATAACAAAGTTAATTGTTACAGACATGAATGACGTCCTAATTTTTAAACAGAATAAAAACGTAACATCACGCCTGTATTCCCCGAAGGGGTAGGCAGAGGAGTGTAGGACACCCCCACATTTCACCAGTTAAACAGAATAATGATGTTTGTAATTATCTGGTGTCATTGATTACTAAAGTCTGCCAATAGGCAGTTGTCCAGCGCGGTAAATTGGCCTAAAACCCTCTAATTATGAGAGGAGGGCCGTGTCCAACAGTGGAGCAATAAAAAACGTTAATGACGATATACTTTGTTAAGTACTGTGCAGTGTCCTTGTTAAGAATCTTCCTGACATAGTAAAAATCCCACGTCGATTGAATAGGATCCGGAAATTTACTTAAACATATTTTTACTCGAAAACATACACAATATCAAGTTTCTATTGAAGAGCTTCAAAGTCAAGCTCCTTGTTTGTAGTAAAAACGCGTCATTATCCCAGGACTGTAAATGAGAGATGAAAATATTTTACAAATATCACAAGTAAATTTAAAATATAATGAGAAAATTCGTCAAGTAAATTCATGTAACTTTTAAAAATGGCGTCTTAAACGAGATGAAAAGTGTTCTGTGAAATCGTAACTCTCAAAGATAGGTATGAGCGACGTTGCGATAAAGTAAAATCCTTGCTCAAGTGCGAGCGCCGTAAAATAAACTGGATGGTATTATGTACACAATCTTTGAAAACAACAACATAAAATCAATTGCGCGTAAGGGATATTTAAAAAATACGTAACACGTCGCCGTGATGCCGCGCGCGAGCCATTCCTATTTGCATTTGCATCGCCCTACAAACCTAACCCACGCCGGCGCGATCGATACACTACCGGATACCCGCTTAACAACTCATTAATGCCATAATAAGCTATTGAAATTAAAAACATTATTCATTAGCAGTACTTTATGATTGGCAGGTGTGCAATTACATATCTAAGTGTAGGTACAGATCACAGTGCAGACTGTTTGATCTGTACATGAGACTTTCTGAAGGGGAAATAGCTTTGACTGTAGTACGACCCTATCCAGCAGCGCTGCACGGAAATTACTCTTCCGTAACTCACATTTATTATCATGAATTTGAATAGAAAATATTACTGCCATGCAAATGCAAAGTACTATGAAACTAGACTCATCAAATGTATTATGACGTACAAGGAATATTGAGTGTCTTTTGCTTACCATTGTCTTTGTGCATTGCGCAACTGCGTTTTACATCAGAACGATAAATAAAACAAAAAAATAAGAGATTTGTCAAAATACCCACTAATTAAGCCAGTGACACATGATGATCTACTAAATAAATATTGTTTTTCCTTTCTTAATACATATTACTGGTACTATATTAATGGTTATGGTCTAGTTGATAAAGATCCTGACTGTTAAACAGAAGGTTGTGATTTTGATTCCCGCTCAGGACAAACATTTGTATGTTATGTCTGGGTGTATTAAAAATATGTAACAGGTGTACCTGTAGAGTCGAGCAGGTGACTCTGTAGAGTCTGCCTAGTTTGGGATCAGATGACTATGTGTGCAGGTGTCCCAAGAAACTATTACTAATATTAGTATATTATTTTGGATTATTCAAAACAAAAAATGAATAGGCAGTTTCTCGGCAAGTGTGCTACATCCTAGACTGCAAATCACTTTGCATTATGTGAACTTGTAGTCAAATACAAGCCTATTATACAATACAATGGATTAAAAAAAAAGGTTATGACATCACCTATAATAGGCAATCCTTACTCAAACATCACTTTAGAGAGATCAGGGTAGTTTCATCTAGTTCCATCATCTTTGAGAAACCAGCTTGGTTTCCACTGATTTATTTTACATTTCTATGGGCCATATAGCATATTATAGAGTGAAAAATCACTAGAGAACACAGATCAATTGGTTAATAACTATTACGTATTTGATTTCTATTACTGTCACATTGATATGCAGATGTACGAGGGTAATTGGACAATAAATCAAACTGTGCTTATGATTTCAATCTAGTCATATCTTTGAATATCAAAAATGACCACTAACTAAATGAACGCTAGAAGTGTTGTACCTGCGGGCCAAGTGGAGCCTCTCCTGCGTGGTGAGATGCTCCACCTGTGCCATCTCGGACACCAAGTCAGCATGCTCCATATTTGTTATTATCTGTAAAATAAACAAAGGTTGTTTTTCCAGCTATTTAGTTGAATGTATAACATGCAATATACTTAATTATATCTAATTAGCGTAATTTCTTTGACATAAGTTTCAGCTTGGCATGAGAATCTGAACAAATATTGTATGTGACGAAAACCAACTATTGAAATGTCTGCATTATCTAGGCTGTCAGATTGAAAACTTGTAATATGTGTATTTGTTTACTAATGAGGTAAATTTAGTTTACATAGATAAGCAGCTCATTAAAATCATATACAATAAACATTGATACTGATAATTAATCTTTATTATAATATAATGTATAATCTTTATTTCTGTGAAAGGACTGATTGGCCAAATTGTTTATCAATAGCTCTTAAAGAATACTGAAATTCTTCAATAAGACGAATGTCAATGACTTAGCTAATGATAATAATAGCCTTTTGTATCACTGTATTGGAAAACTTCTGGTATAACTTAAAAAAAAATCATATTCACAAATTTCTATAGAACAGTGATATATAAGGGTGATATATAAGGGTGATATAATCAACATACTGAGAGTCAAGATATTCCGACTACGATTGCAGTTATCACCGCTGGAGTATATCTTGCACCTATTCTGTCTATGATATGAGTATAAAAATTATACAACAAAATTGAGAAAATCATAATAATGTTTTAGTTTAAAAATGCCAACAACTTCTTTCTGTAAACAAGAATATTACTTACAATATTCCTTACTTTTTCTTGTTATGTTCAATGTACACATAGTAGGTATTATATATTGTATTCGTTTTTTTCATTGACTTCTTCAACATGATCAACTGATTATATTTGTTTAACATCTGTTTCTATCTATACAATCACACCTATTTCCCATATGCAGAGACTAAGAATTTCCACCGACTACAGTCCTGACAACCTTCTGTCACCTCTTTTTAAATTTTGATTATTGATACATATCCAAAAGTTAATTCAAATAAGTACGTAATTTATTTGCTATTATGAATTATATATATATATATTTTTTTTTATTTGTTCAGTGTATTCACTATATTTATCATAATTCATGCAAAGCAGCATTAGAAATATTGAAAATTACGAGTATTGCAAACGTAGGAAACAATTTACAATAATTTATAGATAAGCTCAGTTTTGATAAGATAGCTATAAAGTAGCAGTGATAAATGCCAATTTGATGTATTAATACACATAGTATGCAATTTGAACTGCAAGCCGCACTCAGAAAAACTTTGTAAACAAAATCAAATAAACGACCCGCTACGTACGAAAAAGAATGTACACAAACCGACAAATTTAGAAAGGCACTACTAATCCCTAAACTATGTGTAAAGAAAACATAACGAGACGGTCACTCAGACTGGAGAATTTATACATTTTTTTTTTCATTTTAATAAGTTTTTCTTAATACTTACCGTTATAATTAATTTTTACAAGGAATAAGTATGTTTCATTCTTGTGTTGATACGCTTAGCACACATAATATACACTATCAAACGATGCGCGGTCGTTACATGTTTCAATGTATTGAGATCCGTTTAACATGAATTTTTACAGTTACACCACATTTTCCGTTATTTTTCATGAAAATTACAAACGAGAAAAATCACATTCACTAGCAATACAAGCTGCCTGACGGACGACTCGCTCGAATAAACGAACTACAGATAACTCATCATACGTACTTTTTACACAGACGCATAAAAGCAACAGTACAGTATTTCTCAAGCTGTCAGTGTCACCGTCACATAACATTGCATTTGTTTTGCCTGAGAATAATCATTTCTTGTTATAAATTAATGTTAAAGATATACATTAACAATTTTTAAAAAATACTTTACCATAAGCGTACGCTGTGAAACTGATGTTTTTATAACTTGGTTGTGGTTTTTTTCCCGTTGGTACGTGTATAAGACTTCATTTTGCTGTTTATTAAATATATCGTGATCAATAAACCCGAATAGTTTGGCGGGGTTATTTGAAGGAGATACTAATTTAATTTTTTGGTATCAGATTGTAAAACAGTACACGTAGCAGTAGTGTAGTACGTAATATACTTAGTACAAGTAGACTTTACTAGACAAAAAATATAAGTACATCTATTCAATTAGAAAATATTTGAATATAAATAAAATGGTGGTAATTATAAATTTGTAATTAAAATGCTACGTTATTATGTATAATTACGCAAATTTTCTGTATTAAAATAAAGTTTGTAGTAAAAGTTTATAGAGGTGAAAATATTTTATCATAAATAAATACTTTAACTATGTATCTTAAAATAATATATCTATTTACACCTGAGCCTGTGGCAACCGTGCGACAAAGGTCAAAATTGAAAGAGCCGTTAGGGCCAAATATTTTATTGTTCTAGTATTTATAATGTTGGGTTTATAAAACTAACCATGTTTTTTAAATCATGTATTTCAGCTTTCCGTCCCCGTAATTATTAAGCACTATCAATGTTCTTAGCTTATGTAACTGAAGGAATGGTCGGCCGAAATTAAAAAATCCCTGGATGCACGACTTTAGTTTTACTTTATGAATACAATGATCTGTAATTTGTATACGCATAATTTGTACAAATTGCAATTTTAAAACTTGGGATGTATAGATTACTATCTACGCTTGGGACCTTTGCATCTTTCTGCTCAACCACTATATATAAAAACCTTGCATTTCTTTCGATTCGATTTTGGATTATGTTAAATAATCGCACATCGTTTACAATGTTCTTTAGTTTAAAATACCATAAAAGAAAAAAAACAATTAAGTTACAATGTTTATTTCAAAGAAATTTTACATCATCTATAGTTCAACTATGTTACATTAGTTTTAACAATTATAATTATTCAAACAATGAGCTGCAATACTATATACTAGGCACTATTATTATTCAATTGACACACCATAGTTATACAAAGCTAAAAGCTATTGCGCTACAGTCGTTTTCTAGACAATTTAATTACGTTATATTATTGAAATACATAAATAAATCACATACCTAACTCCCATAAATTATGTGTGACGTTTTATCATATGTAATTTTATAAAGCGCGAGGATATGATGTAAAGTAATTCAATGAATCCTTGAAAAAATGGGATGTCAATTTAAAGTTGGCAAGAAATAAAAATTATTCTTTGTTTACTCCTTCTTAAAAATTTCTATAACTTAAGTATGTATATCAAGGTTTTATATTTCATGATTTCAATATATTGAGAATATGGCTTACATTATGTATATTTTTGTTATGTTTACCTAGATTTAATATTAAATTATAAGTTTGACTAAGTTCAGTATATATGAAGATGGTTGATTTTCAACAATAAAGTCAGTCAATTAATTAAATATTAACAGTGTTACATTTTTATCTTGAAAAATAGCAATTTTGTGTTTAAAATGTTGTTCGATGTCCAAGCTCGAATTTCCACTCTAATTATTGAAGTCGAGTTTTATGACATTATGAAATCTTATACATTTCAAGGAAAAATATCAAACTTACTTCTTATTAAGTATATTCTAAAATTCCAATTTGATTTTCATGACTGTGTTGTCCTTTTGATTGTATTTTGTTTTATTCGTGAGTAATATTTTTGTATCTCCATGTTCACTTTCAGAAACATTTTGAAACAAAAGCTAAGTAAATTGTTATTATATTTTTTCTTGTAATACTTGAAACAGTAACAGACACATAAATTAAACATTGGTATGAATAGTGACATTCCACTGAATATATATATATATATTATGAATTTGCTTTATAATAATTTAATTATTAATTTTCTACGATAAGAAGAGATTGTAAACTACCTACGTAAAGTGATGTAGAAATGACGTTATCCTAATTTATTAAAATTGTGTCTAACTTTTAAAAATTTCTTTAAAATAAAATACAATGTATTACAAAAATAAAAAGAAAGCACTACACTATTGTCAAACCTGTGTCTATATTTAACTAACCATTTTCTACTTTATAACACGCGTGTCACTTATCTATTTTAAACATTATATAAACCTTTCTTATCGAAATATTATGTACAGTATCACAACTGGGTTGACTGGTAAAGAATGCCACTAGGCATTACGTCCGCCCTTTGTAACCTTACTACTTTTAGATAGTCCCAATGCATTGTTAATAAATAGGTAAACTCTCGTGATCCCAAAATAATTACAACAAAATAAGTTACGTACGTATAAAAAAAGTAATTACTTTACATACATTTTCCTAAAACGTACCAAAACAAAGTAAAGGATAAAATCTAAATCTAATCTAAAATTAAAATAAAAGTTAGTAATATCTTCTAATAGATATTCAAGCGTTCAAAAATCCGTGACATTGTGTGGTCCGCATAATCCAAGTCCTTGCGCTAAAATAATTTCAAGTCACTGTGGGCCGTAAAAGCGATGCACTTTGCATTGTGTATGTTAAGAAAAAATACATTTCGTAAAACTGTAGGTCATATGAATTCTGACTGACACCTAAACACGGCTTCTTTATTTATTTCTCATTTGGTTCGCGCAAACGGGTATAGGTAGGTGTCAACTGGTAAGCGAATTTTCCCACAAAAACAGAAAATAATCTGATTTAACAATCTGAAATAATGTATTTAGATATAAATCCAAACGCAAAAGCTAACTGAGAAGGTGGTTTGTATTTGCACTGTATGCCTTTGAATCCTTAAAAACGTTATAGCTCTAGAGCGCTATAGCCAGGCGTGAGTTTTTACAAATCACACATAGTCTTTTATTGTTTACTTCACATATTGAAATGGCCACAATTCATATAAGTAACGATTTACTATCATATTTCAATACCTTTATGATTACTTAATAAGTAAGTATATATAATTATTAACCAACCAATTTAATATTAATACATCCATAAATTTATAATTCTCTTATACATAATATGGCTTTCAATTAAGTCTCTCACGTCAAGTGTTAAGGGCGCGATACAAATTAAATCATTTTTATGATTGTTGTAACTCACGTTCGAGCTAATACGATTTTAATAGTCAAACATAAAGAGAAGAATTAAAATTGAATTTAATTGTAAATTAGGCCACTTCATAACCAACAAAGTAGATATAAAACGTAACAGGTATATTTGTGCTACAGTGTAAATTCTTGTTTAAACTTAGTGTTTATACGGCACTGCTATTTTATTGGTACTACAATAACATTAGCAATAATATCACATACCTGTTTGATATATATCTATATATAGGATCAATTTAAGGGTAATTAAGATGTAAGAAGAGACGGTCTAGACGAATGGGCCACTAACCCTTATCTCCAGCGTGCAAATGCAGGCGACACCCGCGCCCAATAGTGGGACACAAAAAGGGGCAAGGTCAAGAGGAGACAACACGATTAACTTAACATTTAGATACACGCGGGAATAAAAACATACTTACTATTTACAGCGAATATCGGAATTAACTAGTTCTATTATTGTACTAACATTACGAACATTGCTCGTTATTACTTTATCTAAGTGTTTTTTAACAGATTACCTAGTAACAAGTCAACATTTGCATTTTTATTACCTATCTTAAAAGCGTTTACCTTAAATTACATTTTTTTATCCTTATACCTACGTAGGTTATACAATATTAAACTATTATTATGTTATGACGTTGAATTGCCAATGACATTGTACCAATTAAAGAAAGGAAAATAGGTGCTCTTTTCATAAATATAAAAATCAATTGTTGCGATAAAGCAGACTATTATTAACGATAATACTATATTAAAATAGCAAAAGGATTGTTAAAATGCCAAAGTATCTATCACTAGCAAGTTTTTAATATTCCAACAACCGCTTCTACTTAACATTTCTACTAATTCCTACCTCCTTACCTACATCGTTTCAAAATTAATAACAATATAACAATACAATTACAATTCTAACACATTATACAATACAAATATTATAATATTGTCATTGGCAATAAATAGATGCCCTATCATATCGGCATTTTAAACGGAAAACATTAACTGTGTCAATACATTTTAAGACTATTTATTTTCATTTTAAGTATCATTTGTATAATAACGTTATCACCATTTTTATTACAAGATATAGTTTACAAAGATCATACAAAAATACTGTTTGTTAAAATATTAAGTAGTAGGTATTATCAGCATAA
Source organism: Agara belti belti (assembly GCA_018245935.1). NCBI lineage: Eukaryota > Metazoa > Arthropoda > Insecta > Lepidoptera > Hesperiidae > Agara > Agara belti. Next base: position 10,158 of record DWEM01000057.1, read on the forward strand.
TAATAATGAATTATAAAATAGATATATTTCGGCGTTACTTTAGCTTCTGCTTCAACGGTAATATCTTACGATAATTTCACATAAAGTTAATTTTAACCTTTAAAATTAATGAGATATTAATGACTTTTTGTCACAATATTTTACTTAGTATAAGGTATCTATTGTATATGAAGTTAGTGAACTACAAGTATTAAATATTTAGGTTAGTTCTAACAGCGCTTAAATTAAAGACAACGCAAAAGACATCTTGGAATTTTTTTAATTTGTACTTTAATGGAATTTTAGATTTGATACAAACCTTGTTTTTTATCTTCTGTTCGATTGTTAATCGTCGCAGTTATTACTCTGTAATGGTCCATATGTAATTAAACTTTACAATTCTATGTTACAGTATAGGTATCAGGTATTTTGTGGCCTCAAAAATATTTAAGTAATCTTCAAATCTGCCAATTTTTTGGTGCAATACAATTAATATTATATTTTTTGTATCTGTAATAATTCATAATAATTAGGAGGCCATCTAACCTATAGGCTCGTTACAGATACAATACAGAGGCACGTGATTTAGTAACGTAAGTACTTAACTAATTATGAACATCACAAATATTGGGCATTAAAATAAATATTATCTCAACAAATACCTACATTTTAACAATTTTTAAAACTAAATGCACGACAAAATTTAAAACTAGTGTTATTATATAATGTGCTTAAAGGTTTACCACCAAACCTTCATTGTCAGCCACTTGCAATTTATATAATAAGTACCATTCGAACACATGGTTAACTAAAATTATAGCTAAGTACAACGTTATAATATAAAATATCTAAATGCTAAAGCTTTTTATTAAATACACTTCGCTTTGTATTCACAGCACAGACAAAAGTGTTCGTTTTAATTTAAATCGAATGATATTCATTCTAGAGTCCTATACTTAAGCAGTGGCAACCGGTCTTGGTCACCACGTCGTGATACTCAGGTATTCTCATCGGAGGAATCGTCTGACGATGAGCTAGTCAGCAGGCTAGAAGCCATGGTCAGCTGTCGAATGAAGGGTTCCCTAGGGAGACTCTGTTGGCCGAGAGCCAGGCGCCGAACCCCCATCCGTTCACTCTCCGGTAAGGACTTGCTGCATTTCTCTTCGGTTATTGCATCACGTGACAACGATCTAAAACGAAATACACAAAAATTCATTAAACAGAAAGAAACTAAACACCACAATTTATCATTAGTATAATCTGTTTTAGTTACGTCGTTATAATCCAAAGTTTCGCATAATTAATTTAATGTTGTAATGCAGGCAGCAAGCACTCTTTTGGAATTTGCCTTTTAATATATCATATGAGCTTTATTCATAATGCACTGCATTTTCAGTAATCAATTCATTTTATACTAACGACCATAATAGATTTTATACCGAAGGTAAAGATAACTCGACGACGAGTTATATTTATCTTCAGTACGTAGTAACAGTAAAATTAAACACTTTATCGTTTACAGCGTCGAAGAGATCTGTGCACGACAGAATTATAATGTTATGGTTTTTTAATTAATAAAAATATATGGTTTGCAAGGGCGGCGACAGAGAGTACACAAATCGTATAGAGGTCTGGGAGGTAACTACTCTGCGTCAGTGTTTCCCGCCGAAATTTGGCGTCAATCGCATATATAAATATATATACATTACTTGGAAGAACTATATAGAAGGATCGCTCTCTGCCGTTGCCCTCGCAATAATTGTAGAAATACAAATTACTGGTATTATTTGTAATCGAAACGGAGAGAATACACACAACTCACAATCGAACATATAGGTAGATAAAAACCAGCAATCGCTTCGCAACACATACCCTGTTAGTTCCAACATCGATCCCCGCCTGCACTGCCCTCGATGTGGGCCTTGCATAATGCTGGCGGGTCTCGAAGATGCGCCGAGAGGATCTGAGTGGGCTACATCTTCCATTAGCAGCACACTAGGGCCACCCAGACTTGTACTCCTCTTAGACAGCAAATTCGGTCCAGGTCTCTGCTGGACGAACCCTGAATCTCCCTTGACGGAAGAACTCTCGCCTCTGCTTGAGTCGGCTTTACTTTCCGAATCAGACATCACAGGCATCTCCGGAACGCCTTGCGTAGAACTTGAACTCTCTCTTCGAAATAGACCTATGATAGATTTCGGATGTTTTGGCTTCTCTATGCCACCTAACAGCGGGACGAAGGGTAGTGTAATGGGCGGGGAAAAAGAAAAAAACATCTAATCAGAATAGGTTCATACCAGTCAAGTGTAAAAATTGTATGCAGGTTAGAATGTAAGCATTTGTAAAATTATTATATGTTCCAAACAATGATTGATTTAGAAGGTGCTGTCTATAAAGGTAGCAAATAACAAATGAACTAAAAATATTCATATTTGACTGAAAAAAAATGTTATATTATTAAATAAAGCCTGGTCGTAAAGTGCTTGAAATATTTAAATGCATGAACATAATATAACTTCTACCTGTGCTTAAAACGCATATATTGAAACGACTTATTAAAGCCAGAACAAAAATATTTTATAATGCCACGCTGAATATTTTGTGTGCATCAATGTTATTAGCACAGCGAAACAAAACTCAATAATGATTGATTAGGCAATAGGTTTGTTAATATTGTAATAATTAAAAATCATTGATTACATATGGCAGATCTTCGTATTTCTGTTCTGCGAGAGCTTCGCGAGGATGAACGTGTTCAATTTCTGTTTATCCTAAAAATGTCTCAACAAATATTTGTTTGTGAAATTTCATTGAACTAGAGGTGTCTCAAAGTTAATTCAGATCGCTTTATTTGTTCCCGAATCCTTATAAGTATTTAAAAAATTACAAGGCTTATAAGTTCTATTGTCATTGTTTCCTTTTGAAATAGTTGCAATAGGTACCTACTTCATACATTTTTTAAATGAAAAATACACGGACAATTGATAATCTGTTCTGATATATGAAATGCGTACCCAAGAAAGTGGCGGATGGCGAGCTGTAAGCTAGGTATTCCTTGTTGGATGCCCACGAGGGGAACTCGGATTGTTTGAGGGCCGCCGTCCCCTCCGCCTCTTCCCGTTTCCATGGCAACATGGTCTCCGTAGCAGTTGGGGTGGCGACGCGCGCCTGTTCCGCTACAGTCATGTATGTGTCTGTAAAATTAATTAATATCTATGCAAAAAATCGGAAGTAACAATTAAAAATGCTACAGAGAAAATCATAAATAAATTCAGTTTACTTTTTGAACTGAAAAACAATGAAAGTAGGGTCAACAATAGGTATTTTTCAAGTGTAAAAACGTTCACTAATAATGTATAAGAACATACGTTAATACGCAAAAAATATTTTATATTTGCAAACCACATATTTAAATAACAGTTGAGAAAACTAAACAGGTACAAGACTAAGCAGTTGCGTTTAATGGCATTGTGTAACTCTTAAAGAGTTGATTTTGGAATTTCAATATAACATCACATTCAACATACCATTATCGTCCGATAATCTTCGTTCATCTTCTTCTAAGATATCCTCATTGGGCACTGCTCGTTAAAATTTCAAAAAAAAATCATTAATTTTTAACATACTTTAAATCATACCATACGAAGGTCAATAATAAAATTAGTATACAATACATAATATGTAAATACTTACGTGGTAGGTTTTGGACACATTTTAATATAATACAAGACAAAATATTACACAAGTCACTCCCCATGTGAATACTCCATGCTACATTACAATTCAAATCTAGCTAAGTGAAACGTACTTACCCGAGGACCTTCTTAAATATAAAATTAAGATACACGACAGTTAAAGAAACATAAATGACACAATTTTTTTATGATTCAATTAATAATTTAAGACAAAAATTGCATTTTAATATAATTTAAAAAAGGTTATTTAACTTCAGTTAGAAAATAATTTGCAGTGTTAATAATTGTCACAAAAAAAATGTGTTATCCGTGTTCTTGAGGATAAATTGTGTTCACACGTAAAGTAACACGAGTGAAAGGCATTCTATAGACGAAAATATAAATAAATGGTAATCCTAAATATCGTTTAAGTGCATCGAATTTTAATTTCAGTAAAATTTTATCAAATGGCCAATCTATGCTGCGCCCTAACAGCTAAGTCATGCTTACTAAAGGCAAAGTAAGAGTAAAGCGCTTCAAATTTCGTGTTCTAAAGCAGACAGTGTTACTTAAATCACTGAGTTGTCAGTAAACACATACCAAAGTTATACGTGGATCTGTCCCTTCTCCACGGTAAAGATTTCTCAACAGCTGTGGGCAGTATTTCTTCAGGCGTTTTAGCATACTGCTTTACGATTCTCGCTTTCAGTGGATTGAATCCGGGTAGATTAGCCAACTGGTTTAGAAGCGAACTACTATTTTCTTTATGCGAGGACGTCGGACTGACTTCTTTATATCCAGCTGATAACGTTATCGCCAGTTGTCGAGATTATCGGTAAGTTTGCGGTGCCACATGAAGTTTGCCAGAAGGGAAGAAAACGACAATCAAACACAAACAATTAAACAAGCAGAAAAGGGGAAAAATGATATGGAGAGGAAGATATCAGATGAATTAGCTGAATCGATTAATGAAGATAGCCGGAAGGGATTAGACAGTTAGCAAAGAATAAAAAAAACAACCCAATAAAACACAGGCAACGAAACTAAATAAATTATTTTGAAATAATATTTTTTTTAAAATTGGAAATAAGAATATTTAAAGTAACAAATATTAAAAAAGTTTAAGATAATTAAAGAAACATTGGAACATGCCATCACAAATACACATTCATACAATATTTAGTAGCCATATCAACATAATTTTAGCTTGGCCCAGAAATTAATTTATTTGATCATACGTACCAATTTAAAATTCCAATTAGTGTTTTAGTAAAATTCTCATTGTAGTTAAGTTTTAAAAGGTGTTCAGCAAGAAAATACGATTTTACACAACATCAATAAAATCTTTGGATTGGAATATATCGCCACGATAGTGTCACTGCGCTTAGTCGCTAGATAAAAATTGTAATAAACATTAAGCAACAATAATGTTGTCCAAATGATGTAATCCTTAAATTCTTGACGTGAATTCCAATCCAAAAATGTCGAATCTCACACGACGTGGTTCATGCAGAATACCTACGCGGGGATTTGGCAGTGAAAGTAATACCGCCATCATCGGGCTCGCGACGCGGCTCGTTCACTTCGTCTTCGTGAAGCACTTCGTCTATGTAATCTATGAACAATGATATCTATGAACAATCTATGAACAGTTTGATTACCTTTTACTTTTTCTGTACTACATAATCATACATTAAAAAAATTGAACTGAGTCGAATTGTTGCATTCGATTAGATGGTATAATTATACTCTAACCACAACAATTTCATTCGATTCAAAAGCGTTCAGTTTAAGTTCAGTATTAGATTTAGGATACGATAGGTAGATACTTGCTTCTCATTTATATTGTGTTTCTTACTTATGTAATATTTTTATATTTGCTATAACTACGTGTGGGCGTGCATGCAACGAAAATAAAACAATATAATCACATTATAAACTACACAATTCCATTCGTAATTACATTTACTTTTCAGCGTAATTTGTCGCTATACAATACGTACACATATTTGTTAAATATATTGTCGCTGCAGATAAAAAAGCAGAGCTGTAAACTTAGCAAAAAAAAATAACGCACAATCGGTGTATCAGCAAAACATAATGTAACGTAAAATCTTTTATAAATAAAAAATAAAATAAAAAAATACTTGAACCCACACGTGCATGCGACTGACACTTGTGATATTAATAAGGAAATAAAGTAAGTACCTAATCTATAATATTTTTTTTTACCGTGCGTGAACTGTTTGGCCGAACCGTTTTGCTGGAATTCGGGGAATGTGACATGGTTTTTGCCATCCTGGAATTAGAAAAATTCACTGTAATCAGCAATATGATACAATAATATATCATCACGTGAACGCAGATTTAACTACAACTGTGACATAAGTGGATTCACTCAGGTACTGTCCTCGTCATAAACAAGATCTACAAATTTTTGTATATTTTTGTTTTGAAATTAGTAATTATTATTACACCAAGCATTTACTATTATTGTAGAGAATTTGCACGTGTCGGGAAAAACAATTCTATGAATAAAAGGAATAATATTTATAATTACATTTTATCTGTAGAACACACATAAACGATTGGCATAAAAATTTGGCCGCCTTTGCCGAATTGTTTCGAAAGTATTTAATTGCGTTTCATTTTAATGTCAAATACAGTTTTTAATAACTTCTATAACATTAGTATGAGTGTTGTTAAATTTATACGTTTAGCTTAAGCTTCGCTGTAAATCGTATTTGGTTTATATGGAATATTAATGATTTAATTCCCCAGCCTTACCTGTTTCCCACGTTTACTGCGCTTATGGTGATGTTTCCTGTCACCGACAAGTCGCCGAATGTTCATATGGGTCTTGTAATTCACCTGCGTACCCAAATCTCGGTCGTTAACTGCGTGACGGCTGTAGCTTAAACGACGGTGCTATAAAAAATATTTAACTACTATAAAATCTTTTCTTATGGTAAAAAAAATTCAAGGAATAAGCATTTGCCTTTAAATATTACACCTTTCAATTTTTATTCAATTTTCTCACCAATTTAATAGTCTTCCTTTTCATACAAATAAAACAAAACTATAGTTTTAAATGGTTTTCGCAGAGCTAATCTTTGAGGGCATAAGTCATAATTAACATAACCGATAATAAAATCAAAGTAGTAGAGATAAATCAAGCGCTCAATAAGGAAAGGTGGTTAAACTATTAAAATAAGATGTAAGTAAAATTAAAATTAAATATGATAAAGGTATATTATAAACGTCATCATCCATGCATCGTTGTCCAAATGTATTGTATACATTATGCATATTTTTTAAGATCTTGGTAAACATTAATAAAGCGCATATTAAAATATATACTTATAAACCAATATTTACACATACTCGTCGATAAGGCTTGCACAACTCTTCAGCAAGAAGATGATGGATTCTTGCATCGGTGAGATCCTTCTTGGACGGATTATATTCCAATTCTTGCATATCAATATTCCACGTCGAAGAATCTAATTGACTAAAGCTTGGGCTAAAAAAGGCACAAGTTAATAAAGAATAAAGAACAAAGTCTATACTGGATTAATTTAAAATTTCCAGAACTTACCTCCCATTAAAATTTGCATTAGTGTAATTCTTAAATATAGCTGACATTGACTCAGCACCCGATATGTTGCCAATTGTCGAAGCATTCCTTTGCATATATTCTATAGCATCTTTCATTGCTAATTTTGAATAAGTCTCCAATATCTTTGGCTCTGCCCCCTTAAAATAATTCAGTCATGAATCTCTTCTTTCGATATCCAAGTTAAGACACGAATTTAAATATTCTGACGCTTTATACCTGATAGTTCCTAAGCAAAAATGGCCTAATAAAACGATTATCAAATCTTTTGAACTTGTCTCTCATATGATGATTGCCATGTTTGCCTAAAATATCCTCTACGCCAGCCATCAAATGATCCATAAACTGAAATTAAAATATTTTTTTTTCTTAATTTATGAAGTTACAAGATTATGTAAATTATGCATATACAAATAGGCAAAAGCATAATAGTTCATCATGTTTTTCTTCCCTGTTCGTCAAGCGATTTTCGTTTTCTATGTTTGGTAACTTAGGACGTGTATCGATAAAAACATTTAAGAATATATTTTAAAAAATTATCAGATTTAAATTTTTATAGTCCAATTTCGAATTCCACCACCAGGCGAACTCTGGTTATATCAAATTTACTTACTCTTTCATGTATTCTCTCATTCATTGTTGGTTTTCTTTTTTCCGCCGTTTTGACATTTAGTATCTTTACCAGAGGTTTTATTGTTATCCCCTGAATAAACACTGTGAAATAAATCACAGCTATGGTAGTAGTGACAAACATCGGCTGTAATTTTACCACTTCAGGATCGATCAATAGCACCAATGCGAACGCAACTGCACCGCGAAGGCCTGAAATCATAAAATTTCAATATCAAATATGACGAGGTAACATGAGTTACCAACTGCTTTTTACAGTAAAATCTTACCTCCATAGGACATAACAAATTTTTCAACTCTATTTAATTTGTGCAAACGGAACTTATTTGCTACTGCACTAAATATATACACCCCTGAAACAGAACATTAAATTATTATTTACTATTATTATTATCATTACCGTTTTACAACTATAAATAATTTAAATATCACTTGCTATAACGGAAAACATCGTGAGAGAACCTACACAACTTAGAGATGTTACAAAGTTTATAATATTTTCTGAGGTTCGTGAAGTCTATCAATCCGCACTTGGCCAGCGTGGTAGACTACGGCCTAAATTCGTCTCCCTATGAGGGGAGACCCAGTCCAGCAGTAGACCAATAAAACGATGGAAAAAATATATTATTACTACAGCAAGTAAATTGAACTATAGTAATAGAAATTACAATATTTCATTCCTTACCTATTATTCGAAAGATTGAGCAGAAAGTGATTGTCAACAGCACAAACCACGTGTTCCAGTTATGGCTGTTGTTGACGGTGGCCACGCCAAGGAACATAAAGATAATGGTTTCCGATGAAGATGATAGCATTTTCATCGTATATTTTATTGTGGTATGCGATTTGTGCGAAATATTTGCTTCAACGTAATTCTTCATGGTGATACCGCAAAATGTTATTCTAAAATATTATACACAATGCATATGTTGAACTGAAAATTTATTCCGTTCATTAAAAGTTACACGAAGATATGGTTCGTAAAACAATGGATTACTTATATATTGTTGTCCAATATAATGTAATAATATGAACTATTCAAGTATTTTAACGAATTCAACCGTTTCTTTTTAAATATATAAACGTTGTAACGGTTTCTTATGAGAAATCATAATAAGGTCAAAATTTATAGGGAGACCATCTACTCGCATTTACCTAAATGTAGGTTAATAATACGGCTTCTCTGATGTAATCAATTTAATATAAAGACGTACTGCGACAGAAATTCCTTGTAGAAATTAAAAAATGTGTTAGTTAGTATGCTATTCAATTCCTATAATAGTTTCGTAATGTAGTTTGGTAGCATTGGAATATATTCGACCGCGCCATAGCTCATACTTACGCTAGTATTCCGCTCATGTGGAACATTTCTGCGTTTAGATATGCTAAATAAGCCATCACAAAGATAAAGATGGGTTCGATAACTCTGACTTCGTGTGTAAATCTGGTGACAAGACCAGTGGCAAAGCCCCAAATGACGCCAATACAAGTTCCTCCGACAGCCACTACCAAAAACGACGCCAAACCGGCCAAGAAATCTGTATACATTAAACGCGATGGGCCCATTTCTCTGAAACATTATATTGATTGTTTTAAGAATATTAGATATAACGGCAATTATTTAATTTGAAATAATACAATATTTAATGTCTGTATGACTTTTTATTTGCGGTGCAATAAAATTTGCTTGTGCGAGTATCTACTATTGTATTATCAGGATACTATGTAGAATATAACTATAACACGCACAGTCAGATTTTATTGCTAGCACTTTATTTTAGAAAACTTGAAACAAACTTACGTGTAAGCTTCAAACATGTGATACAATACAACAGTGACGGCGTCGTTTAATAGAGACTCGCCAAAAACCACAATGTATAATATTTCATCAACATGTATCTCCTCGAAAACTGCCAACACAGCTACAGGATCTACTGCTGATATTAGTGCTCCAAATAGCAACATATCCAATAATGGAGTGGTACAACCAAACATGCCAGTTTGACCACACGCCCACAACGATGCACCTGTAGAAGCGATTAATATCATGTACTTGAAATTTTTTTACAACTTCAGTGAATTTAAACAAATGTTAGTACTTACCAATTGTAACCGTGTTAAATACAGTGCCAACAACTGCAAACAGGAGTATTGTACCGAGGTGGTCAAAAAATAGCCTGTTAGGCATGAAATATCCTGCGTCCAATATTATCGGCGGTAACATGTATAAAAAGAATGTATCTGGTGTAAGCGGCTGTACATGTACGCTGTGTGTACTCAGGAGTAAGGCTCCAATTAAAACACCCACGAATATCAGCAAACAGGACTCAGGAAATATTTTTGATAATTTTGGCGTCATATGAAAACCTGCAACAGTGCATGGTATTTTAAACAAAAAATTGATATTGAACGTCGTAGACATTAAACGTCATTTTGCATTATAATGAAGGTATAAAATACGTACGAAAAAAGTGAAATCACAAAAATGGTAAAATATATTTTTATTAGATGAAAAATTTTCAGTGCCTATCGAATCTAAACGAGTCTAAAGGTTTTATAAGTGAAGAAACCCTTGTATCTATATGTGACTGATTATAACCGAGTTATAGGAAATTTTTGTATAATTTGAAGGGAGTTTTTTAAAGTATGCTTAATTTAGAAATGAAGGAGCTGTACCAAACAAAATCGTACTCAAGCATATATGACCTAGTTTTGCCACCGGAGTCGGATAAAAAATGTAAATATAAACATTGTTCTAAGCCTATCCAAGACTTTTTAACATTTCCAACGCTAACCGCAGATTCTATTGAAATGAAATCTGCTTCCAAGATCAATTCAGAAATTCAGTACCTGACAAGTGAAAGATATCATTCATTAAATAAGAAGTCCAGTGATAAATCAGTAATACGTTCAACCAGCACCTTTTTCTACGATTTAGATTCATTAGCCAGACATTCCTATCATTGTAAAACGGAGATTTTAGAATCTATATATAATATAAAATCAAAGCAAAGTTACATTACTAAAAATGGATTTGACACTAAATCTGAAGCAATAGTTCAAGAATGTGCCACCCAAATAAAGCCTAGACTATTAACAGGAAAAAATATTAAGCAAAATAAACAAAATAAAAAGAGAAAAGAAAAAAGAAGTCCTAATGATTCACATCTATTATCAGAAACATTTTTAAAAGATACTGACGACAAATCTGCTGTTCATAAACCTCGTTCAGATGATGTTCCAGAAAATGAAAGGCACCAAAAGTTTTGGTCATTTGCAAAGTACAAAACGGAATACACAAAGCCTGTCACTGACCAAGAAAAGCCCAAAACAAAAGATTGCGGGAAACGCACGGAAGATCCTTGTCCGTGTCAATTATTTTCATATGCTTGTCCATGCACGAATAAAAAATCTTTAACTGAATTAGCCAATAACAGTAAATCTTTAACACTAGCCGATCAGATGACGAACACATCTCAATTAGTTTCAGAAGAAAATAAAACTAATAAACATAATAAAACCAAGAAGGCACAAGACGTTATAGTCTCGTATCATAAACGGACCAGTGTAACCGATATGATTGAAAGAAAATCCAATGAAATACTATTAAAAAAACCACAATCATGGAATATGAGTAACAATCTTTCGCAAAAACGATCAGATAATATTTTTACTAATGTTATGAAAATTAGGAGTTCTGGAAAAGCTCGAAAAACTTTATGTCCAAACTGTAAAGTGTTGGTTGACGTTATAAGTACTACGAAGGAAGAAGAAAGTTTGAAATCCAAAATCTCTCCGCTTAACCGAGATAAAGAAATGTCAGCAACAGCTACATATACATATCAAGATGTTAAGAGCAGTAAGAGCAAAAGTTTTGAGAGTAGACACACATGTAATCATGAACCCCAATGTGAATTAGTTCCTGTATGCCAATTCCTTCCACCTAACAATATCTATGTAAATCCTAATATTACCAGCAAGCAGTCATCAGTAAAACTCAATCCTCGAGTTATAAGAATAACGAAAGGTTGTAGACACCATCCTCCATGTACTGTAGTGCCATTTTGTCAAAGGATGCATGTATTAAAGAATAATTGCGAATATGTACCGCCGTGCTTACATCGACCGCGCTGCATTAATTTACCATTATGTGCGCCGTTATCCAAAAGCATTTACTATGAAGAATTTGCTCGTAAACCTGGAAAGGATTTGAAAATTAAAGAATGTCATCCTTTGCAACCAAATACATATATACCAAATCTTCAACAAGAATCGTTAGAAAATCCAATTAAGAGAATCCAAAATACATGTGAGTACCTCAGTACATGTTTACCTAGTTTTATGCTTAATCCAACATTGGGTTGCATTTCAAAAACAACATCTCCCTGCCCACCGGTACCCCTTTCCAAATATTGTAAGCTCGAAAAATCATGTCAATTTGATCTTCTGGACTGGAAACAGAATTGCATTGACCAAGAAATGTATCAAGAACAAGAAAGCAGGGACGATGTGATTTTTATTAGAAACGTCGGATGCCAATTTCGAAATAAAAGTTACTCCCCTAAACAGTCCATAGTACTATCTAAGACTTCTAGCGACTCTTTTAATAGCTTTAATATGACCCTTGATAAGTACTATGAAAGCTATCACACTGTTAGATATGAAGACAAATTCACAATTCCAATATCCGAGGAAAGGCTATCTGTGTCGACAGTTACATTAAGTTCCACAGAAATTGATTTGCAATGTCCAACTCACGGTAGGCGTCCAAATCGGGATAATCAAAAATGTCGACCAAAAGGTTTTGCACTGTGATCTAACACATTAACCCCTTTTATGGATTACTGTCACATCGATCCGGCAGTAAATTTTTGTTTTACTGCGAACGACAACGTTAAGAAAAAAAAGTCCGATAACAAATGATCCTACAAAAGCAATGATAAATCAGTATATTGTTTTCACAGTGAAGTCTCAAAGCAGTTTTCTACAAAGAGTATATAAAAACAAATTTACTCCTCGAAGAATAATTAAATCGAGCCTATATACATATAACAAATATCTGTAATTTAAAAACGACCATCTGAAATATGAAAAAGCATTATTATATTGCATATATAAGTACTTAATTTCATTTTATCTTATTGTATTGATTAGCTCGGATTGCTCAAAGTAATATATTAACTCTATGTTTTCGCCAGTTATATTTATTGCTATTGTGTTTGCGCCTAATGTCATTGTTTATTAAATTATATTCATATTTTTTTACTTTTATTTAAAAATTATTTACTATATTTTACAATTCAACACATTTCCAATGCTTTCTTTAAAGATTATGTAACAAATAGAGTTACGTTTAGCAATGACTCAAATTTGTTGAAAGATCTTAATTTGTTCAAGTTACCGACGCTATTGCCGAAGCCATACAAACCGTTACCTAACTTCCCAATTAACAAACCACGATGAAAATGCTTTAACTTTATGAAGCGTAATGAAAATTGTTAAATGTGTACCTGTCTTGAGAACAAAGATGTTATGTCACACTTACATCTATAGCCACAATTTGGTCCTAGAGCATAATTTAATTGGCTAACGGGTGAATGGTAAAATAATATGTGGTATAAGTAAACCGCGAGCATACATACCCTATAATAGAAATTTATACAAAACAGACGCAAATATGTACATGGCTTAGTCAAGGCGTTTTGGTAGTTGGTAAATGTCCAAACAAAATATTGCACACGAACATATTGAATCACCTAATATTTTAGATCCAAACATATATAAACGTTTACCATTTACCAATCCACCAATTTCTGCGGAGTTTACATACGAAAACCGGAGTTCAAATAAGGTGAGCTGAAATTTTAAAAATTGTATTTTTTTTGTGATTCATAATTATAGTAAAAGTAATACAATTGAGTCAAGCATTAGTAAGAACAAAAGGATAGTACCAGTATTTAAACTACTGTATTTATCACTTTAATTCTACCTTTCTTATATAAGTAAATAGAGGAAACGTTGCAATTTATAAAAAAAAATATTTATACATATAATCACTGCTCGCGCAACTATTAACCTAGAAGTCAATACTGAAAACGTTTTATAAAATGATGTTGTTTACTAGCGTTGAGAAATGATTTACTCATACTCGTGGAGACGTGGAGGGCCGTTCTAAATAACTCCGCTCCGTGTAGTAAATAGTTTATAGAGGAAATGCAGATGCTCCGTAAATAGTTCAATGCTTTTAGAACATGATGTTTACTTTATATTAGAGAAGAAATGGGCTGTTCCAAACGGCTGTCATTATTGATCAATGGAGGCGCATGGAGGTATATATTTTTTTGATTGGGGAAACCCTCAAAAGGTACTGCGGTACCTGGAACGGGACACCAGGTTATGAAGGTTTCTTACAGAAGAAAATCCTAATGGTGGCTTTCCTCGGTGCCGTTGAAAGACTTCAAAATCACCAAAAGAAACGCAACAGTGTTATGAAGCCCGGCGTCCTTGTCCGACGGGGATGAGAGTCTCAATCCGTGAATGAAGGTGTCTGAATGATTCGAACTTCCACTCTAACTGTTCGCAACCCCGAAAGCCTCCTTTTAGTCGCCTCTTATCACGGACAGGAGATACCGTAGTTGTATTCTGGTCCCGAGCTACAGTGGCAAAAGTAAGTATCTGCTTACTCTAATTGATGTTTTATTTATAACACACGAATAGTGAGAGTTTAGCTGCCAAATCATAAGAACATGAAGAGTAGAAGCAAGTTGAAACAATTGACCAGACGACACTATCCATTTTGAAAAATCCATTAGAGAAGTATTCATAAAGATTATACATTCTATATAACCGATATGTTAGATCGTCAGTTGCTTTGTAATAACGGGAATGGGTTTCATGCACCTTTTTCTCATACAGTTGTATGATAGAAATCAACTTACTAACGTATTTATATCTCATACGATAAATTATCTTTTATTACAGGGTATATAGGGGCCTGCTAATAAAAATTCTAATAAAACTTCACGATGAACGCCTATATACTTATCACGTTCCATATCCCTAATGCATATTCAATAGCAATTTATACTGTGTTCTCGGAACAATGAAGTTTAGGTACAGACTGCGCCATAATAATAAGCTAGGAAATCTGCGATGGCCTAGGTCACATTTACATTAGCAGTTCAGAATCTACGGATATGCCTAGCTAGTGTTCTATTTTTACAAAGATTTTGCAATTAGGGCGCAGAAAGTCTTACCATGTAAATGAAGAACTAATAACGATTAAATTACATGCCCGGACAAAATGTCGGTCGGTAAATGGACAAAATGAAAAATATATCTACTCACCTATTTTGGCGATGCTTGCGAAAAATATCCATAATCCAATCAAGAAGGGCGTTTCCACGCGATGAAATTCAACGGCAGCGATGACAAAGGTCCTTTCTTTTTTGGGTTTATCGGTCACCGGGGAGTCGGTGGTGGTTTCCTGCCGTTGGCCGAGCTGGGTTCCGGGGGGCTCGCCGGGCATCGGGGCCACGGGACCCATCGGTCCGAAACCCAGCCCCGGGTAGGTAGATGTCCCATCGACAGCAATGGACGGACTCTGTTTCGTAGTGCTCTGTGAAAATAAAAATGTTTTTTTATTTTCATTAATACTATATCAAAATTTAAGGTCCAAGGATAAAATAATATCGGTTGAAAAGTAAGAGCGCTCGGAAATCTAAAGTAACGTATCCCATCTGGCGACATCGCGTTCAAGCGTAAAAAAAACCAATCAGAACATGAGTTGTGCAATGACATGTTATACATTCCATATGATATTTATCTTATGATCAAAAAGGCTTTTCTACCTGGCTTGTTTATACTGGAATTAGTTTAAATTAATGTTTATTTATTTTTACAGCAGTCTATGATTTATATATACATAGATAACTGTATTTTATGTCAATTAACTCATTTGTTGATGATTGAATAAAATTTATTATATTATTACACGCAAACCTAAGCAACAAATATAATTGAAGGATAGCGTCTACATTTGAATCGCACGCTATTTAAATATTCATGGTATTCTGTTCAAATCTTTGAGCCTTTGGATCATTTAGTAATGAACTGGCAAATATAATCTGTAAATCAGTCGATGTTTAACTTAGATTCAGACCAGCGGACACATTATAAGTGGATTGAATGGGAACACTTGCCAACTCGGATGATGACTTTTCACCTTGTACATGTCATTGTCTTGGTCAAATTTCGTGCCGCATCGTCATATATAAGCACCATCATATTATGTTATACATTATACCTAATAAGTATAACTTTAATACAAAATTAAAATTAAGATTTCCAGTCAATTGATAGTGATGCGATTACGTTTTTAAAATTGGGTCACATATGCACATAACTGATGTTTTGTATACTATTATTTTATTACGCAACGGTAAACCTTACTTACCTTACGGTTACTTTTATAAACCTATTTTTAAGTTTTGCAAAGTATCCTAGTCTGGTAATAACTTTATTAGACTAGGTATATCATATTTTGTTACAAGACTAAAATTATGAAGCGGCGTGAACGTGAAAGTGTTACTATATAAGCTTCTAGCCAGTCATTTAGATATCAACTTCAAACTTGACGTACTATTACGGTAAAGGAACAATCCGTGTTGAAACCACTGACCACTGAACCAAACGGCCAAACAAAGTAGACAGAAAAATTCATAGTAAATATGTATAACCTTGGACCAATAAACTTAGAACTATATAAGTAGTACCACCTAAATAATAATGAAGCAAGCTCAATAATTTCATCTATTTACAAGAAAAAGTTATACATCAAAATGCTAGGGAACTAGCTAGTAGATTATGACGTATTAGATCTGAAATCTTGCCAACGTGAGGGGTGTCTCTCGACCTTGCATATGAACTCTTTTTGTGTTCGATATTGGCCTTTGTCTTGATAATATCTGATAGAGTTAACGTCAACATAATTATGCTGCTTTTATCTTTTTATATAACACACTAAGAACTGAGCGAGGACGTACATATCTACTGATGAAGTGACCATTTTAATCCACGGATGACTTGCTATAACACAAAAGGAAAAATGGTACTGAAATTATCGATTTTGCGGGAGACTTTAAGCACGAACTGTTTCTTGTTTACTTCTGTACAAATTACACACAATATACATAGTGGAGTATGTTATAGGCTACTTTCGAGACAATTCCACAAATGATACTTAGTTTGTCGAATTGATGACCTCAATTTTTACTTATCTGATTGAGCAGAAATCAGTTATTTACTTTTGTTGTGGCCATTAGTGCTATGTGCTATAGCAATATACATCAGTTATAATTAGTTTTCATTTATGCAAATAGAAAAGTAATACAAAAGCTATCTACATCAAATATCAAATGTGGATTTAGCACAGTTGCGCCTACGTATTTTTGTCGCGAAGCGCAATGACTTTGTACCTAGATCTTGGTGGATACCGTGCAATGGCGTTTAACAAAGTCAAAAATGTCCTTTGGGGATTTATAACGTGTTCATATCTTTTTTACCAAAAGTCACTGTAGCTTTAATAAATGTTCGTAAGCTTCACTACACACTTCATAGCTCTATATGCATACTTAATGTGTATACCTTAATAACCCCCTAACATTATAACTAGTCTTCGTCGGATTGGGCGTGCCTCAGCCTATGGTGGTAGATCTGGAGAAAAAAGCTCACAGTGCTTTTTAGAAAAATATAATCGCATATTTTGCCGTGTATCAGTACGGCTTTAGACCAATAATGTCACGTGACAGCTTTGCGTGTGTGTGTCAATATCAGCCCGCTGTCATCTGCATACAAAGCGAGTTATATAACTGTTACATGGTGTGTAGAAACAACCAGGTAAAAAAGATACAAATGTTCCCAATGTCTCTCCCAATGCACCGCGGCACATTTTGAAAATCGGCCCCCCCCCCCCCCCCCCCCCCCCCCCCCACCCAACCAAAACAAACAAACCCGCAGCAAACCCCCCACCAACCCCACCCCCCACC
>DWEM01000058.1:0-28036 GCA_018245935.1 Agara belti belti
AATGTGGGGGTGTACTACACTCCTCTGCCTACCCCTTAGGGGAATACAGGCGTGATGTTACGTATAATATCTCTACTTTACATATGTTGCGGTATAACAGTTGAGAATGTAAAAATTGGAAGTAGATCTAGGCCGAGATAATTCAACTTTCTACATTGCACTTCCACCCTGTTTCAAGATTCTCCTGATATTTGGATAAAAAATTCCTTCAAGGATAAAACATGGGTGAATACTTACCAAGCCAATGAAACGTTAGTATGTATATGATTTCTATTTTATGGAGAACGGCTTCTTTATACATATGTATTATTTACTTACTGACTAGTAGCTCGTAGGTCTGACGCGGTCCTGTGTAAAATACAACGACGAACGGGCGCGTTCAGAACTCGGATGAGTGACCGCTAATGGCTAACTTTCATTTCTAAAAATATCCGACAATCGACTTTGCCACCAACTCGTATCTCCATCAATCAATCACCAGTGTGGTGCAAGGTGCTCCAGTACTCTCGCAGGTGGGTGTCGATGGAGTTACAAAAGGATCTGTCGTACGCAAGTAATTTCATTAACCTGCCGCTACAATCATCACGCCGCGACATCAATCGAGAGCCAATCATTATGAAGTTTATTCGGAACCGTTCGGCCGTGCCGCTCGGAAATTGACATTTGTATTGGACGCCATTGTTACATCCGCACGGGAGGCGCCCTTTCAAAGGGAACTAATATCGAAACATTCGATTGTAGCCGTTGATGGGGTCATTTAAGTCAGCTGCAAATACATGTGATAGGACTGTTCGTTCAACGCTTTAAACCTAATACCGTTATTTTTGGTAACCGATGCTTTGTTTTAGTTCATCGTAATTCGTGAAAAAAAAATCTTTTCTCATAGATAACATACAGGTATACCTCTATATGAAATTCTGGTACGCGTCGGTTTATAATTTTCTCTTTCTAAGAGGCTTTGCAAATTTTTTGTGTATTCTTGTTTTTGTGTATACGAGTTCAACTCGATGATTCTTAGCTATACTTGCACATGGTATAAAATTTTTAGCCTATTCCGCGGCCGCCGGTAACAATTAGTCGATTGTATAATTAGGTGCAGTCTAAAGCTTGACCTTAACATAGACGTCACGAAAGTTCAAATTAGAAGTAACAAATAAATAGTTAATGAGATATGTACAATCTGTAACATTTCCATACACTCGACGCGACAGGACGGGTCGTGTCGAGTGCGCGCAAATTGTTTTTTCCGGTTCCGTTATTTACGTGTTCACACAAAGCCACTCCGACAGTCGTAAACTTGACGTCGAACGCACCCTTTTAATATCCAACGTACAGTTGCAAATTTTGAAAGCCGTAACACTAACTCGTTTCAAAACATCCCCGAGGGGCGCTTGGAATTTTATTATTCGAGCAGTCTACACGACGCTCAGCCGCTCGTCGGATATTCAACATATTAAGATCACCGCTCGTGAAACGATACATTCGCATCGGATTTATAAATCACATTGGGCAATTGTTAAAAGTTAACAACAGTAATTCGGACAATTCCACACACGGCTATCCGATTGCGAATTAAACGGCGTGACGGCCTAAAGAGCGTCATGCTCTTAGCCGTCACGGCGTATCTACGAGGCGCGCTACCTCCGAAGCGCGCCAATTGATGTTTTACATAAAAAAAATGTTGTTCTCTATTCGTTCTCGTGGGCACAGTTCCCGTATTCCCATAGCCGACAGTATTGACGGAGGGTTGACACTCGGCCCGCTCACCTATAGGGAGGTAGGGCGCGCGGCAAACCCGTATTGTGCTAATGTGATATTCGTGTATTCTACATTCGAAGCGGGGAAATCCGTGTCCTTGATTTAAATTAGGCCAGCTAGACCCTTTTTTGTGCTTTTTACGACGCGAAAACGTTTTAATCTCGTTGCCGAACGATGTATTAATCTATACATATAAAAAACACATGTCGTGTCCGGCTGGTTCAAAATCGCAGAGCCTAATCTAGTTAAGCTACACGCATAAAATTTTAACGATCGATTCCTTTTATGACGTGTGTACTCATTAATCAAGGATTTTTTGATATTCCGTCTCTAAATGCTTAAAACGGGGATTGAAAGATTATTTGATTTGATTTTTAAGGAAACTACATAAAAATTTGTAAGCACCTACTCGTAGTTAATTTTTTGTTCAAAATGAAGGCTTACAATTTTACGTGAATGAGGTTTTATGGAACTTCCGCTCGGGCTAGGCCCTAAGCAACAGCTAGTAACAAAATAATGGGCAATCCAATTAGGGAGCTGATTCTTGCTCGACACTGCATATTGAGCAGTTTTGGACAAGAATATTGTCGATTGCGAAGACGCAAGCCAACGTCACCGTGCGGTGAAGTAATCACTACGCCTGAGATACGTCCGTCCATTGCGTATCGATGTACCCGAGCCAATGATTAATCCAGCCGACGCAAGCTTTTGAACTGTCCTTTAAAGCCGCCGGGCTGTTGCTTAATTGTTACAACTGGAAACATGTATATAACAAAACGTTTAAATTCGTTAATCATATATGAAAATTTGTATTGACCGAAAATCCTAATGTCATATTAAAAAAATGTATATTACGGTACACGAGTATAATACGGGTAAATGTATAATACGGGTCGTATTAATAAATTCAAAAAGTAAAATTATCATGGTATATACGGCGATATATTGGAATACGTCGTTACTGCTTGTTTACCAATATTAACAATTGTTTAATAACAAAGTCATAAATACAACTAAAATACAAGGACTGATCGCACTGGACGTTATTTGTCTCAAACAACGTTGCCACTGAGCAATAAGGTTTTTCATTTCAATTCATTAAAGCTATCTTTGAAGTCGTTCATTAGCCATGGAAGACATGGCGCTGTCCTCCTTCTCACCTTCGACATTCAACTGCACGTACTGTAATTGCGAGTGGTCGCAGCCCCCACCCCGATACGAAGGGGAAACATGAAAGTGCGCGCCACCCCTTGGAATAATTCACGTGCTTTTCGCTCGTGCAAAGTGCGGAGTGTTCCTTTTTCTTCTCTCCTTTTGTGTTGCAGGATTGTGATTAGAATGCTAATTAAGTCATTCAGTGTGTGCGTGTGTCTCTGTGTGAGTATACGTGTGTAGACCGAGTTGAATAAGTGTTGGTTTTAATTTTAAAAAGTTATTAGGATTGTTAATTATCGCTATCATATGCCTCCGTTATATTAGGTTGATCGGAAGTACTTCCTTTGTATGTTGTTGCCTCAAATTGGCACTGTTTCATGATTTACATCAGAATAACGCTATACAATTAGCAAAGGCGTCGAAGGGTTGGTGCGATCTCTCGTCTGCGATCTTCATCGGGAAGGGTTGTAAATAAATATTATTGAAGTGCGTGGTCTGAACTGAGCAATAAAATAGTACAAGCGATGTATCTCTTTCCTACTTATTAAATATATGTATTTCGATTGTTTGTTAAGATAAAAACTTATTTTTTCAGGAATAAAAAACCGTTTTAAGTTATAAACCACATTATTAAAATGTATAAAGAGCAAAATAAAAATGTTTTTCTAATGAAAATAAACTTTTAACGAGTTTAATGTCAGCTCATACTATAATTTCCCCCTACTGCTCTGTTCGCCGCCCCCGGCAGACGTAACTTTTTGCCCTATATTTCACAGTGCAGGATTAAATCTGTTTTTCCATCTTTTCAAATTATAAGCACCTGAAAAACACCAATTACACGGAGCGTATTCGAGGCGAATTAATTTTTTTTAAAGTTACGTAACTGGGTCGTTGGAGTTGTACAATTTTTGAATTCAATTCAATTCAGTTCAATTGCGGGCTTAATTGATATTATTTAATTCGAAATCAAAATGTGTTTGATTTCATACGTACTTTTTGTTATAAAATAAGTAAAGCAAAGATTACATTTCACTGGTTGTAACGGTGAAGGAAAAAATCGCTAGGAATACTCCACCACTCATGTTATTTGACGTGTGTAATGTCTGCCGCTCTTGGCCAGCGTGGTAGACTATGGTCTAGCGGTGGAACATTAAAAGAGTTGAAGGCAAAAAAAGAAAGAAAGAAGGAATATATATTTAGTTATTAGGTTGTATTCTTTAACTGCATTAAAGTCGGTCAAAACTGATGTAGCTCGTTACTTGTTCAAGCAAAAACCACGCGGCACAATAAAAGAAAGCAATTCCATTTTCAAATGAGACAATCACACGCAAGCCTTAGAAAATTTCCATGTTCTCTAATGTCGGCGAATTATAGTGAAAGTATTATTTAAGCATATAGATCCCAGTGAGTGACGCCGAGGTGAGCGCCGCTCGAGTGAGTGACGCGGCTGTTACTCGAGATTGATAGCGATTGGGAACGGAACTCCATTGAAATGTGAAATTTGTTCAATTTAAACGAAGAGCTTATGGATTAGGCTAAAATGGATAGGATTTACAAGGAGAATAAATACGAATTCGAAGCCGCCACCTAGTCATTGCGATGGAAATAAAACATGACATATTTTTAACTCCGGCATTTTTGTCATTATGTTTCTAATCTGCTGTCATCGCATTACGCTGGCTAGCTAAGTGGTTTAGATTTCATTTTCTTACTCAGGGCGTCTAGAGTTCTAATCCTGCTAAGCATCTCTGTCTTCACTGAGTTCTCCACAATGTTTTCAAGTGTAAGTTTTCTAACCTTCTTATTCTGATAGTAGCACTGCGTCCAACGGCGGGTCAATGAAAAGCGTTGAAAATGAATTATTTCTCTAGGTAACAACATTAGCGCGTTACCACACATACATAGCCACTTAGTGAATGTAAATAATTCTGAAGCAAAAAGCAAATCCCTGTTTTTATCCCATTTACGAGTACGCAAATCCAGTATGTATCGTAAAGGTAACCGTCTATTTGAGTGATGCGGCTTCTAACCGAGATTAATGGCGATTGGAATCGTCCGCGCGGCTCCACTGTACCGGCTTTCTGATTTGAGTGCTGTCGAGAGAAAAATCGGCGCCGAACCTACGTTATATTTAATGGATGAGGTTTTTGGCGAAATGCCTCTCATTAATTATCACCGGCAACCTTCCAATGACAACACTAATGAAGTAAAATATAGTAAAGACGAAATCGATACGCTAGTCCCTTAACTTTGAGCATTAGTCGTAGCCTGTGGATATCTACAATTAGCATAAAATGGTACTGAAACTTCGCAGGGGGCAAACGTAAATATGATGTCTTTAGTGAGAAATGGTATTACTCGGCTTGTGACTGCACTCTGCTCATCGTCTTTTTTATATCTGAAAGCAGTGGATAGAGCAAGATCTGCTGATAGGTGTACAATGAACAATTACTTACTTGCTTGTTCATGCAGTTTGCCCCTCCCTCCTCCTCTAGGCACAGCTTTGTGTTAATGTAAATCCGTGGGTAAATTTTAATAAAGACCGGCAGCGTAATGTGAATAACCCGCGACTATCGAGTGATGTAGTTTGCGCTTAATATGCGTCCGTAAACCTATTATATTCCGACAGGATTCGGTTCAACATGATAATAGGAGCGGGGAAAACTTAGCTCGTAAATTTAAAACTGTATCATTAATAGCGCGACGCGGCCGTAACTAATTTTTGAATATTACCCGTTGTTTCCTTATTCATGCTCGCGCCCTTCCCTCGCGTCAAATTATTACATTGCCCCGTAATTGGTAGATAAATTCGAAAGTTGGTATCGCGTTCGGTTGACGTCAGTGTGTATATTAGAAACTTTGAAATTTCAATATGTCCCGAATGTATATGGAAATATCATGCTACAGTGTAATAATTTCCATCGAATAATTCACGTTACAATTCCAGACACATACATCGTTATAATTACTAACAAACAAGGGATTTGCAATGTTACGATTCGCTTCACAATCAGATATTTTATTGAAATCAGTAAATCCGTTATTAAATATGCTAATTTACCCGAAGCGCAAACTATTTGCGATTAGATTAATTTTGTACGCGTTGAACAATTATACAAATCAAAACAAACACCCAAACCATTCGGGACAGCTTTTTAAAAGCGAACTTATCGTACGGATGGAATTTAACCAATATATTAATAACCATTAAGCAAAGCAGCATGACGATTTTGGCGCCCAACGGGGGATCGAAAAATCTCTTTGGTCCTTGATGCATCAATAGCTTTTACAGGGAAAACATTTTAATGATATCATTTATTACTTCCCAATACTCCACCGCCTTCATATTGTCCATTTTTAACCGACTTCAAAAAAGAGGAGGTACTCAATTCGTCTGTATTTTTTTTTTACCTCAATGTGTGACTACTTAGAAACGTCGACTCGTTGCAAAATATTTTTATTTCGAACTTACCCGTAGTTTCAAAAGTTTTAAAATATTATTACTTTGTTTTATTTCGATTACTGATTTATACGTCAGTTCTCTGAATTTATTTGAACGGAATGTTTTTGTGCAGTGGTGTTGTTGAAATCATATGCATTTTTGACTCGACTGATGGCACTCGACGTTTCAATCACTGAGTTTATTGCGGTCTGTAGTTCGGATTGGCGCACGACATTTAATTGATGTCAGTAGCTACATGAATGTATGTGCCGTTCAAGAGTAAATGTATATTGTATTTCTATGACAGCTAATGTTTTATCTCTCTGTGTATGTATTGGACTATTTGGCGTACTTTTAATTCAAAAGCTTATAGTTAAACGGCTACGGTCAGTCACGTCTCTGTTCAGCCACGTATAGGTGGTAATTGTTTATCGAATTCAATACAAGACTGCCGCTATAAATCACTTTCGTTCGTATTCATCACCGGCCATTGTGCGTCAATGCGCTGATGTTACTAAAGAGTTGGCGTGAGTTCTCGAAGCATGTGCGTTTTCATTGTTATATGAGGTATGAAGTTTTTGACGCAGTCTCTTATATTTCTGTGTCATCGACCATTGCAAAAATTGCGTTCAGTAGTATAGCAGTAGCGTTTGTGTAATATAATGATCAAATAATATTCAGCTTACTTCCAAATCTTCTGCGTTGAAACGGTTCCGTGAACATTTAGAAAAGTTTATCTCCAAACCCATTATTGTTGCAAAGCACATCTAGGTAACGGTCAGACGCAATATTGTCATTTATCATGCAAATCCTCTAATCATCATCATCATCATCATACCGTCACGCCAGGTCCCTAACGGGCTAGGCAGAAAGCACCGAGTGCCAAATATCTCTGTCCTTGCAAACCTGACGAGCTTCGTCTACATCGTCCTCTAATGTACGATTCGTATCGAAGAAACATATCATTAGCCGTTGGTTTATAGTGTTTACAGTCTCAGTATGTGTAGTCTCAAGCTGCGGTGCGTGTTTAATATCACGTGGATGGAATTGAAAACAGTGAACATATCCACTCCCACTACGTGCCACAAGGAGAAGGAAATCAATAAAAATCATCTCTGCATGAGATCATGATTCTGAATTCTGAAAGGATGAGCTACCTTTTGGCTACAATTTATTATTTAATGCCTTAATGAAACGATTACAGGTTTTTGTTGCAATAAATATATTTTATTATTGCCTTGCCGGTCAAACGGTATCGCGAAATATACCTACTGGAAACAGTTTTAAACGAAGGTTGAACGACCACCGTGGGTGGTAGCGAACTCCGAACCAATTAGTCTAGTGCCATTTAAAGTGCTTTTGTAAATATTGTCTTAGTAGGCGGGGTTTATAGCCTTGTTTTCTTTTCGAATAATGCTAGGTAGGCTCTATCGATATCAACTACCGTTCGGCATTTTTTCTTTCCGATATTTTTATAATAGTTAGTTAAACTAATCTGTTCATGTTGAGCTTTCCAATTTCCACTCTGTTATACCACTGTTATGTACACCTACATTAATTACTCAGAACGATGTTTTTAAGTTTCTTTTGCGTGTACCCTCTTTTTTACTTTATGAGTCGTCCACCGTTAACTAGTAGAGAATGCCACGTGGCTTTAACTTCGGCCTCCATTATTCCCCTTTGGTACTCTAAAGGAAATAAATAAATTCCCTCATTTACACTGTTAAAACTATAATTGTCTAACAATCCTACAGCAACACGAAACGTTTACGACCTACGTTGCTAATGGATTCCAGCAGTTCACCGGTACTTTAATATTTAGCTCACCTAGCAATACTGTAATGCCGGTTAGTTTCCAGCACTATTGCTAGCAATTTTCCCAAAATATGAGCCGCGAGCAGCTCGAAACTCCGACCAATATACATAAAGCTACGTGCCAGTTTCTGCAACTTTAGCGCTATTATGAAATTTTTAACATCATTTCTAACCGCTGAACACCGCCACAATCCCTTGAATGCACTAAGTATATATGTACATAGTATGTACGTACGTAAGTTTGGAAATTTATAGGCACTTGCCTCAAAATGTATTACTTACTAGCGATTACCCGCGACTTCGTTCGCCACGCATAACTTTAAATTCAAATTGACATTATTTCCTTCAGTCACTTTACTTTGAATAGTTACTCTGAAAATATGTCTATCTGGCAGTAAAAGTCAGTCCCATAAAAATTGATTCGTCGGTTACCTTCGAACTAACAAATATATACACAAATATAAAATGTGTGTTCAAGAAATCAATTTGGAAAATATCCGGATGGTTGTGGATTCGAATCTCATCCAAATTAATTGTTTCCGTATTTTTCATGAGTAGTGTAAAATATCTAAAAACTGTTTAGAAACCTACATAATGTACCTATTTATATTTATCAGCTTTCCGCTCACTACAACTCATATTCTAGGTAGGTTGGTGTCTGTGGGTTTGTGAGATATTTAAGAAAATAAATGTTTCTATATAATATATATAAACTCTTAGGGCTGTGTAATTTCACAGACCATTTCATTCGTATGGGGTGCTTTATGACTTCGCGGAGGTATGGTAATGGACCGTTATTTTGTTACATTCGTCTTTGTAAAGCATGGTGTCTTTCTGTGTGTGTATAAAAGTCATTGATTTTCTTGTACTCGTTTAGTGAATGTAATTTAAAAATTGAAACCTTGATGATTTTTTTGTTAGGTATAATTTAGTTAATCGCCTTCGACGTGAACCTTTGTCTAAGTATTGAAGGTCTAAGGTAAGGCGGACTACGCGCACTGAAACATTACTAGTTGACCTTTGTCTTGAACAATACTATGTTATATTGGTTCGTACAAACGTTACATCCGTTTTTAGAAAAACCCCGTGTCGTAAATCTTGAATGAAAAAATGTACCGATACAAAGCTGACTGAAACGTTTAAGACGCCAAAAGCACTATAAAAGGTGCACCATAAAAGTATCATAAAATATAAACGTGAATATAATCATAAAATATAAACATATTTACGTATGTCTTACAACTACCTATCTGTAATTGTAAGAACAAGACACAGCTTTCCATCCAGATATTTGTTTTACACTCAAAACTAAAGATGTAGATTTGTTTTACATAATACGCGACCATTCTCACCATAGGATATTACATAAAAACGAAATACAAGCGAATTGCACATTACACTACACGAATCCAGACCTTTGTTGTCGTTACCTATCTATAACATGATAAGATAACCGGTAACTCGGTACCATATAACGTAATGCACGATAGGAACGTAGACTTTATGTATGGTATAATAAAATCCACATTTGCGTGCGCATTTACCGCGATGAGGGGTGTACTTAGCTCCGCGTACGTACGGCCGGGTGAGTTCACGTGTCGGCATTAGGCATTCAGTGTTCGTTGTCGTGTGAAAAGGCTTCCCGGCGGCGGCCGCGCGCGTTGCGCCGATGTTTACGAGCTCCGATGGAAACGTATTGTCGGATGATCACGACGATTTTCATGTATAGCTGCCGACCGCTGTTCGATGTTTAGGATTCATTGATATCTTTACTGTTTTCATCGTGTGCAAAAAGGAACTGCTCTCATATACATCTGGAATATGTCACAAATACTGATTTACAGCGGCCTCTCGGTCCAGTGGATAGCGACGTTGACTGCTGAGAGGGGTTGTTGCAAATTCGATTCCCACTCGGAACGAATATTTGTGTTACGAGCTCGGATATCCGTTCATATTTTAAACGAATCATTTACACTTGTACACTCTATGGATACAGAACTACTCTCTTCCACCTTGACTTCGAGGTATATTCCTGCGAGTATTACTTGGAAGCGTTCCGCTATTCAGTGAGCGCGAGATTCCCAACTCGAGGTCGGACAATAATGTCTTCCATTAATTCCGTTAATGTTTCCCATTAGGCTTGTATTGTCTCCATTATCAGATGTTTGGTTACACTCGCCCAATAATCGCACGCGTGTACACAGCCTGCCACTTCACCGGCGCCTGCAGATCAAACAAACCGAATAGGTTACCAATTTGTTATCTCAATGCGTATAACTTAACAGCATGTGTATATGTAATGTTATCTAGACAGTTGTAGAAGTAGAATGTCTACTAATACATATCTACATACGAGTATATACCTTACCCCTGTTTCTCACAGGGGTAAGCGGATGAAGGACTCCACCGGCTACGGTTCTGACAAACTTCTTTCGATTCTTCATTCATCAGTCCTCATACCGGCTCCCGTGTCCTAAAATAACGGCTGATCCACCAAATTTTTTTATAGATCTTGTAGTGGCATTTAAAGGTTATCTTAAGGTCGGCGACATGTTTATACATATTAGGTACCTACCCTTTTTTGTAAATACATATTTTATTTTTTATAACTGAGAAAATATTTTAAAAGCGACTGAAAGAATTGTTATCAAAGAGAAGGATATTAGCAAAGGGCCGAGCCCTTTGCCATTCACCGGCGGGAACTAGTGAATTTCGTCCTCGTTAAAATAATGTCGGCGGAGCATAATTTCCTCGTCGCCGGAACGAAGCGAAGCGAGGCAGAAAATTTGACCTCGTTTATTATGAAAAACATACGCTCGAGGCGCGTGTAAGCATTTCAATTTGAGGGGCTTACATCAAGTTTATGGAGTGAATGGCGTACTGTGGTACAGTATGGAGCTATTATAACACGTGCAAATAGGCCAGATGAGCTGTTACTTCTCAACTTATGACGTTTACAAGATTTAACTCACGCCTCGGCGTTGTAACCTCGCGCGTACAGCGGCAACCGGTTTGCGTTAACGATGCGGGGACATGTTCTAAGTTTCATTTTAAATATGATACTATTGTTTCTAATTTATTATACATACGTTACAACTGTACTGCCGTCACAACTATTTCTATTGTAGTGGATCGGCTATGCTCCATTATTGAAAAGCACGTTGATTAAATTAATGCTTCATTACGGATAGTCGATTATCTTAAACCTGACTGATTCAAAGTGTCTTGGGATCTTTAGAATTGTTTGAATGCAAAGTAAACATTAGTTACCATCTTTTTCTACATGGGGTAATTTCAATAAAATAGCAATTCTCTCTATGCTTGCTAGTACAGTACCGAGAAAAGGTCTAAATTCTTTATAATTCTAAGTTGTTGTATTTTTTGCCGTGATCTGTACTAGCGATAAGTAGTAGCGTTCAAATAAGTAATCGGCTCGAACGAAACTCGTTCCCGAATCCGGCGCGATTGCGCTACAAATCCCCCGCATACCTCGTTCCCGATTCTCGGCCACGCCTAATTTATTTATCGAAATGTCCGAAATAAAACCGCTTCATTAACGATTCAGCTCGTTGCGGAGGCCACCGTCGTAAACTGGCCAGAATCGAACCTTTTACGAGCGCCAGATGCCGCCGAGGTGCCGGCGGCGGGTCGCACGAGATGTACGCTTGTTTGATTATCTAAGTGCGTTGATCCAATTACTACATTGTCTTCACGTACTCTGCATAATAATATATTTAACATTGCCTTACATTTTAATAGATTTATAGAAAAACTCGTTTGTGCAGTTTTCGAGGTGTCCCACGACTCCACGTCGATTGAAGGTGCCGTAAGGATTCCGAAACACATGTAAGAGTCATCGTGTGGATAAGAAAGTCACCCAATTACAGAAAATAATACAAAGTTGGAAACCTTGAAAATGCCATTTCCGCTAAAACCTTGAGAATTTCCCGTCTTAAAAGAAAGGCCGTCGTAAGCCGTCCATCAAAGCCGCGGCGGTTCGAACGACGAGGGCCCCGTTAGAATTGTTACGGAGTGGCCATTGTACATCGGAACCGGCGTCGCACGATTAAAAATGAACCGAGTTAGCCGGATTGTTATGTCGAAGTTAGCGGAAACATCGCAGCAGCCCCGGCGCCGCAAAGTACCCCGTTACGGTTATTGCATACGACTGAATGAGATTTTTATTAAGATACGGCCCAAATTCTCACTGCGATCTGATTTATAATGCTCTCATTTTCCAACCCCCCAATTGATCCAATGCCGGATATGACTCTGCTTTCATAATGAGAAATGGATGTCATATCGTCGCTTTAAACGTGTGATTTGTAATGATACCGAAGCGATACTTTGATTTACTTTTTAAAATACAATGTTACGAGATCAATTAGATGATACCTATCGTCAAGTGTTCACTTGGTGGTTTCAAAACGATGGATATTTTCCGTTTCGAAACAAAACTACCCGCTCCTCGTCTTAATTCGGCTCCGTAACAATGGCTGCGAAGAGGCAATTCGCCATCAAAATCACCGTCGTACAATTACGACAGATTGCAGTTGGGCGTGTTGTTTTGTCGGTATCCGCGGAAACGTCCCCGGCCCCCGGGACGCGTAATGGCCCCGGTGACGGTTATTGGGCCTTCCGAACGAGCTCCCCGTCGCTTACATTATTAAAAATTTATTTTGAGATACTCGATTCAACGACGGAGAACAGACAAAGGAACTAGTTTATCGAGTTCGTGAGCTTTCTGTTACGGCTTCGCTCGCCGTAAAGATAATCTCGATTGCCCGGTACGAAAATTGTTTGATTTTCACCGCATCTTCATTACTTTTCTTCCGCAGACGACGTTTTTGACATTGCTATCCGACCTACTACTAGTATATAGTTTATCGGTTTATAGTTTTATGGATGTATTTTGTTTTATGATAAATAAATAAATAAAAAATTGATCAAATCTTTAAGCAATAATGACTTTGTACGATCGTATGCTTTTAATGTAGAAGTAGCAGATCAGGCTCGTAAGGATAGACGCGTGGCGTGGGGCATAATAATAATAAATATTTTTAAACTCCGCCATAATATAATAAAATAAAGGGCACACGGGCTGCAACCCGCTTCACGTCCTACCGCTGGGTGCCCGTCTCCTGCAATCGCTGGAGCTTGGTCCAAACTGCACCACGCTGCTCCAGTACAGAATGGAGGACATTTGGAAACGATGCGTCGTTGCAACATATGTAGGTACCTCCTATATTTATAAAATATATATTAATAATAGTAAAAGTTTTACAATGGACTTTGCATTACAACGAGGCCAATCGAATATTTTCCCACTGACGGTCCAATTGCGTTTCACTGCAGTTTCAAAATTCAATAGTAGATATGCGGTGAACGCGATATACGATATAATTTGGGCAGCCATGTTTGAATGCAAATGTGCCGGTGTAGTTGTAAATACGAGTATTTAATTTAAATTATTTTAATTTATTCATTAAACAAATAAATTTGTGCAAAACTCTGGGAGCGACGATCATTCTTTATATTAAATCGCAAATAAATATTTTATAGCAATAATTTTTCTGCAACACAAAAGTTATACATATGTAGCCCAGCAGTATAGATTTTAGGCTCCCCTCTGCGAGTTTAATGTTAAAATCCTGGCGTGCCCACAAAAATTACAGATTCTTAAGTTTGTGAAACGCGCGCAAGGCAAACTATGTCAAACTATGGCCTCATCAATAATAAAGGTTCAAAAACATAAAAGCATATTTCAGTAACACACTCGGTATTGCCTCTCGCGGGACTGCGACTAAAACACTAAAGTTTCCTTTAATTTCCGAGCGGTGTTATCGCTTATGCTTCTCTCTTATGCAATGTAATGCATTCGTAGAGTAATCAGCTCTTTGTATCCTGTTGCAAAGGAAACTTGTTTCGTAAAGTGCTTTAAACGTAAAGTAACTGCTCATTTAAAAAGTACACTGGAATTTCTGGATGGAAAAAAAAACTTTGCATCGTTTTTACACGTACCTACTCTCTCGTTTTGCAAATCGGTACCATTAATTACGACTGATAAGGAAAATTTCCATTTCGTTTCATGGAAATTGCATCAGTGGCACGGTCTTTTTTTACTGTGCGATTTTGGAAAGTCTCCAAACGACAAGAGCGAACATCTGCGGCCCGCTTCCATAATTTGGCAGATGCATGTAATCGTCTACAGATCGTAGTAGGCGCGGGGAACACTGTGCGGAATTCGAATTGCTAATTGCTGAGTGGCGAATTGCACCGATAGATGGCGTTGTTATTAATAACATTCCCATATTTGTCGAATTGTCTAAAATAGAAATACTGGACTGCACCGGATCAATATATGTACAGTTTTCTATGAAATACATCTATACGGGTTTCAGAGTTCAAATCCTGACGCATACCTCTGACTTTACAAAGTCGCGTGCATTTGCAATTTAAAAAGATAGGAAAATATATCTCGGTATTCTGAGAATGAACACATCCTGAGTGAACCTGTGCAGTATGCTGTAGGATGTATAATGTTTTTTGAAGTACCTACGTATATAAAATTTCTCAGTCCGGGCCCATTCGGCCGGCGCGATAGGCTATATGACCTTTATACCCCCTCAGTATGAAAGAAGACCCAGTCCAATAGGGAAACGATAAAAAGGTTGACATTGAATATACAATTTTTTACAGTTAGTGAAAATGCTATCCGGGAAATATTTGAACATTTAAAGTTCTGATGAATTCTGATGGAGTCCTCTGTTCGCCTGCAGATATACCGTACCTGGAACTGGCGGAACCGGACGAGGGCTACCACGGGCTGATCCGCGAGAACGAGACCCTGGTGGAGGTGACGCCGGCCATTCGCGCACGCGGTCCGCTGTGCTCTTTCCTGATTCTGAACAACAAGCACCATGGAGAGGCGCCTTTTGAGGTGAGTGAAACGTAATGACATCCGCACTCTTCACACCGAAAGACTAATTGTTTAACAACGCCAGCTTCACAGTAGTACCGGGTACAGCGCGTAGTACTTCCCCATAACTCGATCTACCGCCTACCAAATATCGCATCCCCTAAATATTGTATTCGGATATATGTTGTTAAAAGGCAATAAATAGTAATCTATCTTTATTATGTAAGTACATTTGGTTGATAAAATATCGTGAACGTAATCCATTTCGCTACGTTTTCATGAATTTAACGCGGCTTAAAATTCAGCGAGTAGGTAAGTAATATCTGAACATTCGTCAACAAATCGTAAAAGCCCACAACGATACGTCATGATTCCATTAGCCATCAGAGAGCTAACCATTAGCGGAGAGCCGCGAGCGAACGCGACGGAACATTAATAAGTTATTCCATTCGTATTTGTACCGATCTCGGGATGGCATGCCGAGCAGATGACACGAAAAATTTGTAATAAAATATAATATATGCACATTGTACATATGTACGTAAGCGGCAACCACAACACACGATTTGAAAGATAGGAAAAAGCGACCCGTCACGATAAACGAAGCGATTACTTTTAAAATGTTCAGATATTTTGTTATTCACAAAGGCTCAAAGCCTTCTCTCGCGGCCAACATTTGACGACGTGGAGTTAATTGAAGTTATTAAAATGCGCAGAACGAGACGTGTACGATGAATTTTATATGAGTAAAGTACACGCGAAGAATACCTTTCCATGGACAATGTCGTGTTCGATATTTAGCGCGACACCGGGGTCGACGAACTATGAAATATCGAAACATAATTTCAAAGGCTGCTTCTTTTGTGTAATAAAAACTGCACGATAATGAAATGAAATCATTTAGAAACATTAGGATACTTTTATCAGTGAATTTCTTTTTTATGCTTATTCTATTCTACCAAAATGGTGGAGTGAACTACTTTGATGACACAAGAAAAATCCGTAGAAGAATAATTATTTTATGGAACCCATTTTTTTAAATAAATGGAACTTGAGCTATGATCTATTCGGTCCTATATCTCACTCTCTTCTATTAGAACATATACATATATCCTTTTATAAGTTAATTGCTACGTAATCTAATACCGGTATGATATTAATCATGCTACTTCCGCTTTGACGAGGCACCGCTCTCATTTTATGAACTTCAAAAATATCTCTGTTTCTCTCTGTCACGAGAGGAGGATTTCAAAAATAAAATATTCGCTTGTCATACGAGCCTTGACCTTCAGGAGCTTGTATATTTTAGACATCTCTTGATGAATATTCTCAATAGCAATATAATGAGTGACGGCGTTAACTGGACCAAAAGTTCCATATTGACCTCCACCGCCAATAGGTATTGCAATATCTGGCAGATTAAGTTTCATTTTCGTACCTGTACTAGTGTCAAATATTATTTAATTGTCAGAAGGTCCTTTATTAAGTTACTGTAAGTTAACATTTTTGATGTGTAAATATTGTACTATATTACAGAGCGACGTGGGAAATTGCCAAAGCTCTTTATGCAAGGAGAAAAAAATTCTAATAATTCTGTGTGGCTTCCGATCCAATTGGTCCGTCCTGCGTTGAATAGAGAACATTTGTATTTACCGAGCGGCAGTATTTTCCCAGTTTTTGGAGTTTTAAATGGAAAAAATGGCAGGCCCCGGGTATCGAATGGTCGACTATTAGTCGGAGCGTTTGGAAGTCGTTATGAGCGCAGTGCGAATTGATTTTAAGCGCGGGTTCTCTTTCGAAAGATGAATTTTTTATAAAATTGTAATTCACTTTCATTTACGCGTTTAGAAGAGGCTATAGGTATTATGTTACAAAAGCAGTAAATAACGAATCGATTGATGTTAGGTTGCCATGTTGATAAATACCTGAAGTAGAATTGAAAGTGTTTGATGCATAGCACAGTTGTATTGCCACTTCATTGCAGAACGCCGCGGCTCGTTTTGTGGTACTCCAAACAACCGTTAAATCAGAATATGGAAGATGCTATTCCGTTTCCTTTGAACTTTGAAGCTTATGCCTCTATTGAATAATGCCTTCATTTGTAGTGAATGCTCTAACGATAATTTTACTGTATATTTGAAAACGTGAGTCCGTTGACGTCAATTCCGGTTTATTACTGTTTTCTGTAAAATACTCTGCGTTAAACAACGAAAAATGAGTCTCACATTTTTGAGTCACTCCTTAGTATAATAAACATTTAGTACAAATTGGTTTGTTTTGTTTGAAACATTCTTAACGTTGGCCATATACAAGTTAAAGAGTCACATAAATATTTTTCACAGTTACATCTGAATAAGTGCTGGTAATATAGCCGGAGTGGCACAAAGCGGTGCTACAAAAATTAATGCACCACTAAAGGAATAATCTCGGTGCAACGCCGCTCTGAAAAATGAGCTTCACATTAAAAATGGTAACATTAAACTCCTCGGAGCAGCCGAGTTGCACTCGTGCACTGGCTAATGTTCGAAACGAATAATAACACTCAGTACAATTTCTCCAGAGAAATTCGCCTTCCATGCACCGACCGTAATAATAAATTCAGTGGCGATACATTTTATGCTTTACACGTTACAAGCTACCGACTCCCTCGCCGAGGGTGACGTGAATCGGAGCAAAATAAGCCTTGTTGCGTCTGCGACAAAAGTTACTATAATAATAACGCTTTTGTATACGTCAATATGAAATGAGCTTTCTTGCTCATGCATTACAGTCGTCGGAATAACATGTGCATTGGAGGATCGCGACGTCTTCAGTGTGTCGTTTTTATTGCGCGTCGGGAGCCAATCGCCGTAAATCGAGCGATACCGAATTCTTAATGGAACACGAAGTTCATGTGAATTCGCGAAGTTCAGCGGTATGCATGTGAATGTTGCTCGCTGAGCTATCGCGTCGTATTATGCTCGGCTATAAACATCCACCGATACTATCTAATGTACATCCAAATGCTTTTATTGTGATACTTTTATATTTAACCTTTAGTCCTTCAAATGTTTTATATTCACGTATCTAGTTAATCTAATTGAATTGAAATTTAGAGTTATTTTGAGTAACTGAAAAGTGCGATAACAAACACATTGGAATTGAACGAACGAAAGTATATTCATGCGCTTCGCCACAATTCTACTTCAAATGCTGTTCTTTGTCGAACATTTCAATTTTCATTTCAACTTGTTTCTTTTTAGACAGAAGTATACTCCACTGCTCTACTCCCTTTACGAATTAGTTACCGACCTGTATATTTGATGCGTTCGGACCGATTCAAAGGCTCGCTAAATGTGTGCTATGACGACATACTTACCGCAGCGAAGAAAATATCAATTGCGACTACGCATTGAAAAGTCGATCGCATCTCAAAATTCATTTCTTAACAGTTCTTCCGCGACGCCAAGGTCTTTGGGTTACGAGCTATCTAGTTCACAACACTTCCAAACTGGCCGTTTTACAAGGAGAGACCTAAAAAGCGATCGACGTACGCGGCGAGTTGCGGAACGAGTTCGATTTAATTTCGCAGTAAGTTGGCGGCGATCACGTATCGCGCATAAAACACTCGACAAAGTTGGCGCGCGATGGAGAAGTTCGGAAGGCAATGATTGTGGAGCCGCGCGCCCGCTCGCGGTTTCCTGTCCCGCCTCACCCGCAACTCACCGACGGAGATTTATGCCACTGTAATTACCCGACATGTCGTAATCAACGGCGCGTCTATATTTGTATCGATGTACGTCTCGGGATCGTCTATACTAATATTATAGATGCGATAGTGTGTTTGTTTGTCCGTGTGCGTCCTTCTTTAACGACCAAAACGAGCAACGGATCGATGTGATTTTTGGTACGGTGATAATTGAAAGGCTGGATAGTGACGTAGGCTCCTTTTTTTCGCGGAAAAATATCCCATTTCCACGGGAAAACACGTTTTAATCAAATAAGCGTTATGTGCGCAATAACGGTATGACGTAGAAAAAAAATTATTATTTCGACTTTCGTGTGAGGCCGCGGGTTACAGTTAGTTTATTCGTGTATTAATACGTGTAGGCTAGCTTTCATTTCTTTCATGCAATTTCTATATTTCTTCATATAATAAGTGTGAATATTTATTGATAACATTGAGGTGTAGGTACCTACTTGAAAAAAGCAGCAATAGTCTTTTGTTTGCAGTCTTTTTGTATGTTTGAGGCAAGCACAATTAAAAGACCATCTGCCTATCAGAATGTAGTGATATCTACATGGCGGGCAATATCAGTAGTCGAAGTAGTAGGGAATATGTTAGATCTATTTCCAGGCTTTTCCCAAGCTTAGTACCTCACACTCGTACCTTGTTTATGTGGTCGTATCTATTATATTTGGGTTCGGGAGCGATTTTTGCCTTTATCCAGTTTTAGATTTGTTTACCAATGTTTGTTTATGTTACTTTTAGATTTATTTACTGTTCCTCCACCAAACGCCCGCACGCGGCCGCAATGTTGGGAAGTACATTACGTTGTCGTCGAGTAATTAGTGCAACGAACATTCCTCCTCGACTAACGACTCCATCGACGGATTTATGGATTGCTACGAGCTCATCGATGTATAGACTTGGATTTATAACATTGTATACATAGAGATCTCCTCTGGCCACATGTTGGCGTAGGCCAGGGTTGGACTGAGTGAGTCGATTATATTTATAAGCTTGTTTCCGTTGAGGTAGGCAGCGACTACGCATTTCCACCGGCTGGCAAACCTCTTTCGACTTTTCTACTTTCATCAAAGTCTCATCAGGCTCGTGTATTAAACGTACTCCTGAATTAATCTTCCTCTCCTCATCGTAGCGACATAGCTCTTCTTATTCCACTTCTCGTGCTCCCGAGGAACATTAAAGAATGGGATAACCAGCTGTTTTCTCAGGAAACACTCGAAACGTATTGTACACGGAATATTGTGGAACTTGCCACGGCACGGCTACAAGCGAAGGTCTGTATCGATTTAGCTATCTCTCTGTTCGTGTGTAGGTGTCCGGTGTCTGCGTCTGCCGCCGACACGGGCGTGACGAGGGGCGATTGCAATCATCCCGTTGCCATAGACTTCTTCCGTTTGACGAGACACACAAACACTTGACGTTCAAGAGGACTTCATGGAATAACGTATTGAATGTTTCGTAAGGCCTCCAAAGAGCTTTCTGCCGATTGACATGATTGAGAGCTTTCAGATTGTTTATTTGTTTCTTACTCTCTCTATCATCATTATATCATCGCGCGAGATCCCTCATGGGATAATTTATGTAGATACTATGGTTAGTATGTATCGTCGTATAAAGATTGCCGTTTTGAGAGGCTGTGAATTCGATACGCATCAAGGACAAATGTTTGTGTTATGAGCATGAGTGTTGTCGTGTCAGATGATGGTACCAGTTATCCCGATATATAACTTTATTCCTGGTGACACCTATACGAGTCAAGGTGAACGTTATATAATGATAACGAAGCAATATTGGCCTTGAGATGTAAGAAATGGGCGCGTGTAGGCCGTCTAGCGCGATTTACGTATGGATTTACGACGCAATAAACGCAGATCGGCGCTAAATAGGCTTTAGGTGTGCTTAAATGTAGGTCTCACGGCGCATGATGTACGGCTCGGTTTACGTCTTCGGCAGATTTGCCGGATAACAGGAAGCTTACGAGACAGAGTTGTAATGCTACGAACGCGCACGAACATAAACCAATATCTCGACAAAATGAGACCACATTAACAAACGTTTGCTATGGAGATGCCATTTTGTAAGTTGGAAGAAAATGACAAATTTTAGTTTATAATTTGTCATTTTATGAGCCTTATTATTATGTCTGTTAAGTGATAAACTAAAACCAATACTGCTTATTACTTAAGAGCCTACATTATATATCATAGTTGTATATAAGATATTATGCCTCCTACCGTATGGAATAATGAATTTATAATTTTGGTTTCCATCGGATTCATCGCACGATTTCGTTGGTAAAGGTATATCTTCAGTTGTCCTTTATTTATGTTGTAAAGTGTTTTGGTATTATTGAAGAACACTCGCTAATGGCATTAACGGGAAACTTAAATGGTTCTTGTTATGTTACGAAAATATTGTTTTTTTAAATTTATACGTTAAAACTACCACTGCAATCTGTTAAATAAAGCAGTGTTCTAGTGAAATGTACTACACAAGCATAGCGAGAACGGCGATAGTAAAGTTATTGAAGAGAGCACGGAACAGAACAAAGGTACAACAAAAGTGAGTCACGATAGACAATGGGCGTCTCAATCTCCATGACACGTATTCACGGAGCGGGAACAATGGCTGCCGTAACAATAAAACGACGAGACAGCCGGTGGGGAGCATCCACACACTCGCCATTTACTGGAAACGACGCGGTGGCATGAACTTCGCGCCCAAAATGTATACCTACGTATGCGAGGAGAATAGCAAACGATCAGACACCAGTCATAAGCGGCCGCTTCCAACTGAGGCCAATATGTTATGTATGGTTTTCAATATGTTTTTCTTGATAAGTAAAAATCGAGAGTCTTCGAAACCGGCGCGTATGTCTGAAGAGAGTGATGAATGTAGAGGAAGTAGGTCAGCTCTGTAACAATAACAATATTTTGTAGGAACTGGCGTGATTATATCATAGGAATATTAAACAATTATGTATTGCATCCAGTTATCATTAGTGACCCTTACGGGATTTCACATAAGAACAGATCTCCTCCAGAATCGAAGCGACTACCCTCGGCTTAACAGTCATCGTTTCCGACGTCTCGATCGAGGGGCCAACAATAAACCGTTATGTGAAAGGTCAGTTAATTGCCGAAAAGGTCTCCTCCCGCGCGAGTGAGTCCGAGTATTGATAAAAGATGCGTTGGCGCGGCCTGCCAACCCGTCTCCCACGCCACGCCCACCTAGCGACGCTCGAGAAATGACCAAAACTTCATGTTACGAAACTGTTCTTGGCGAGTGGAAATTTTAATGACTCGTGTGTTTATAGCGGACGCTATAGAGCTCTCGACGTCCCGACCGTAAGAAATTTTAATAAGGAACTAGCCTCGTTCCAATTATATTTATATTACTGAAGTAGATTTATTAGTTACTACCAACAGTGGAACACAAAAAAAAATTACATAATTATAATTGGGACAAATCCACACGTGGCTTACCGATTCAAATTCAGGCAATTAAATACTTGCCTGAACAACTGAACAAACAGGTATACTGTAGAACACTTATGTAAATAGACGTCGTTAGTACACAGTAGACAGACAGACAGTAGACACGACAATTGTCTTCTTACTTTCTACTTAGAGAGTAAAGTGAGTAGAAGTGCTCAGCACACAAATACTTGTTGGGAAGCGAACCCGCGACCGCTCATTTAACGTTCCGGTTCTTCTAACACTAGACCAAGAGGTCGGCGCTGTACGTAATGCGTTACGTAGGCAGGTGCCCGCAAGCGCCAGTGCACGTATTGTACGTGCTCCGATTTGAAAGCGCTGTGTTCTGAAAAGCCAGCGTCATCGCACGTAACACGCAGGAGTCGGCGAGCGATCATCGCGGGTGTTAGCGAATTGAAATCGACTGGAGACAAAGTACAGTTCGGGCATATTGACGATTATTCGTTGTTTTTGCCGATCGATTATTCAGTCGATATACTGATGAGTTTGGATTTAGTGATTCATTGTGTGTCATGACCTTTACTTCTTGAATCTTATTTGAGTTACCTCTAAAATTTCAGGAGCCATCTCGATAAACCCACTTATGCAACAAGAGTTATCTATCTGGTGAATTAAACAGAAGCAACCATTACAAATCTTGATTACGGATGCAACAATTGAACTATCTAGAAACTGCTAAAAACTTGTTAAAACGCTAAATATCAAAATGTAATTAATACATTAAAAAAAACGTAATAAAAAAGAATATGCATTTGAAACTCGTTTAATTTGGAGTGGCCAACAATGTTGGTACAGCGAGCACCTTCGCGGAGCGCCATCGTTTAATATAATCGGTTACTACCTCGGTTTTATCGCCGGAGAGATTGTTACGCGTGCGCCCGAAATTTATGTGAAAAGTCCTTAATGCGAGGACTTGTTATAATAAAAGTGATGAACATCTGTCCGTGGAGGCGCGCTTTTACAATTTTCCCGCGCCTAATTTAATCTTATCCTCTCGCTACTCGGCTCTACGGTGTATCCGTCGCGTTCGGGTCGGCGCGTGTTTTTGAACGCGGACGGCGTCCCGGCGAACGCCGTGTGAGATATCGCGGGGATGAACGAAATTGGATTATAAGAAGAGTTCCGGATGCGAGCAAAGGGACTGCGAAGCGAGAGGGCAGCATGTAAATAAGGATAACTAACTTGTAACTTACGTTAGGGGTAACTTTTTGTAAACGTAACATCGTGATCGAAACGGAACGATCAGTTCTTCTTTATTCTGTTTTGGTCATATATTTCCCACTGATTCCAGATAACAATATCTTGACACGGGTCCCACACGGCCATCTAATCCCAAACTAGGCAGAGCCAGTGCTATGGTGACCGGTCAGCTGATAATCTACATATGTACATTGTACATACTATATAATACTTACGTAGAACAAATGTACTCCGAGCACCGCTAGATAATTTTAGTTTTAGATAGTTTTCTGTTGTTGTTTAATGCAGGAAGCAAGATCGTCGATTTGCTCGTTTTCCTTGGCAGATACCTGACCTTGATCGGTTTTCTATTATTCAATGTCTGGAAGCGATGTGAGCCGAGCGCTCCTGTCCCCAGATCATGGTGATCGACGAGAACGAGGCGCGGCTGCGCGTGCGCTACCCGCTCAACTGCGAGAAGCGGCGCAACTACAAGTTCGACATCGCGGCCGTCGGCTGCGACGGCTCCTACTCTAACACGTGAGTCATCCGCAACCGATTCAAAAACCTTCGCCACTCTTCAACTTCTCGTACATCTCCTCATCGACGATCGGTTACCTAAACACGTATCCTTTCTATAGGAGCTCACTCGCAAGCCGCTTGTGTATCATGTCTCCTATTCTAGCACGGACTTATTTTTCAAGAAAATCAGACGGGATTGTCTAAAACTTAGAACTAATATTTATACATGTAATTGTTTATGCATTTTTATTATCTCTCTGTGTCAAATGTCATCATGGCTTTTAGGAAATAGATGACATAAATTAAATATTTCGAAGCGATCTTAATATGCTTGTGTAGTTTTAAACAGAACAGAGAGAGATAGATAGAACATACGTAGAATGGAATGGATGGATTCGTACAATTGGTTCCCGGTGTTGCCATAAATGTGTAACGCGTATTATATGTATATTGGAACAAAGACTGACAAAAGGTTCATATGTATAATGTGTGTGCATACCTATAGAAATGTCACATAATTGTTAAGATCGATCCATATTTTACCATGAATGGTCTACAAGAATCGCACCGGTAGAGACATAGTGTGTAGTGTTTATTAACAATGCATGTATG
The DNA here is from genome assembly GCA_018245935.1 of Agara belti belti. NCBI lineage: Eukaryota > Metazoa > Arthropoda > Insecta > Lepidoptera > Hesperiidae > Agara > Agara belti. The sequence goes on from DWEM01000058.1 coordinate 24,630, forward strand.
AAGACCGTGGACGCTTCCAGCGTGCCCGTGCACATAACGGTGACGGACGTGAACGAGTTCGCGCCCGCGTTCAGCCAGGCGGCCTACGTGCGCGCCGTGGACGAGGGCAAGCTGTACGACGAGATCGTGCGGCTCGAGGCCACCGACCGCGACTGCACGCCGCGCTACGGCGACGTGTGCAAGTACGAGATCGTCACCGACCGCAGCCAGCCCTTCGTCGTCGACAACGAAGGTCGCGCCGCGCGTCCGCGCTCTCTCATGTACACTCCTCGCGGGGACCGGCTCGCCGGCTGGGGCCTTAAACCTTCTCGTTGCGAGAGGACACTCGTGTCCGGCAGCGGACGAGTAAAAGGGTTGAAAAAGATGTACCAAAAACTTAATTTGCTTGAAATATGCTAATACATGTATTTATATAGTACTCTTCAGATACACCATGTATAACCCTCAGGTGATCTATGAATCACTGTAATTTGCATTGGAATAACAAATGGACTGTCTATTTCCAGGCGTCATCAGCAACACGGAACCTCTGGACTACGAGAAGTCGCATAACCACATCCTGTCCGTGGTGGCGTACGACTGCGGCATGATGCAGTCGGCGCCCGTCATGGTCACCATCAAGGTCAACAAGCCGTGCCGCGCCGGCTGGAAAGGTATGCCGATGCACGATATTAAGTACTCCTCGTATATAACCTGCCAGTTTATTAGCACGGGCTATTTTGGAGTCATATGACCCTGCATGTGCTATTTCGAGATGTTTATTTGTACATATATATAGTCACCTGTTTCTATTTTACTTTGTAATTGACCGTGCAGGTCTCGCTGAGCGCGTGGACTACGCGCCGGGCACGGGCCCGCTGGCGCTGTTCCCGGCGGCGCGGCTGGAGGCCTGCTCCAGCGACGAGCGCTGTCCCGGCGTCACGCGCATCCAGGCCGCCATCACGCTGCAGGCCTCGCGCGCCGGCGTGGCCTGCGACCGCGACACCTACTCCTTGCACGCTCAGCGGACCATCTGTGGTGAGTCTTCCTCTCCTTTCTTGCCCGCATAATATCTGCTAAATCTTCTTACCTTTTGTCTCCGGAATGTCAGTTCTGAATCGTATTGAAGCCCGCAACCGGAGCGAGGTCTACTTATCGACGCCGCTGCAAAACTCGGTTAGAAGAGTGGAAAGGAGGTTTTTCCGCTCCAGTGTGGTCTAGGTCGCTAAAGAATGTACCGAATATCGTAGCGGTATGAAATGACCGATTGTGAAATGTAATATCGGCAGGTCTCGACCCGAAAACGATCGATCTGCTCCCGAGCCCCGGCGCCGGCAACGAGTGGGCCAAGTCCCTGAAACCCGATTCAGGTATGATGCTTGCGTCAAATAATACATATGCAGAACACTTTTACTGAACTTATTATAGTGTCTTGGAAGTATGGTTTCCTCTTGTAGTATGTTAGGCGAGTTATATCGGATTCTAAATACGCATTCCGTCCGTTTAATTTGTGTCGCGTGTGACTGCACGTGCGCACGTGCGGTGCCGCAGGTCGCGACGGCGAGCAGATGTTCGAGTTCGACGGCGAGACGACGTCGGCCGTGGTGCCGGAGCGCGTGGCGCCGCACGCGCTCGGCTCCGTGTTCGCGCTGGGGGCGTGGCTGCGGCACGCGCCGCCCCCCGACCACGACAAGCACCGCAAGGAGCACCTGCTGTGCCTCGCCGACGACCACAGTGAGACCGCTCCTCCTCCGCCTCCACCCCCCTCCGCACTCTCCCGCACACTCCACACTCCCTCGCATCGTGCCCTCACTGTCTCTATTCACCCGCTCTGTCAGTGCTGGCAGCGCGGCAAATTATCTTTCTAGTCGTTATGATCGTCTAGGCATCGTTACATATGTCCTTTGAAGTGTCATTATTATTACCCTTTAAGGAAAACGAGCGTCGACACACGATTAGCCGACGATTCATAAGCAATGTATGTAGATACGAAATGGTTTTTTTGTAAAAAAAAACTTTCAAGTATAGATACTCGATACATTTTATTATAATACAATTTTCAGAAATGAACCGCCACCACTACGCACTGTTCGTGCGCAACTGCCGACTGATCCTGCTGCTGCGGCGCGACTTCGGCGAGGGCGACCTGAACATCTTCAGACCCGCCGAGTGGAGGTGGAAGCTACCCGAGGTGCGTAGCCGCGGTTATCGTTGTCCACTCTCCGAAACGGCACGACGGTATCTTAGCTCGCGAGAGAGACCCGCTCCCGGCCGCGGGATGCGAAAAGCATTCGAGTATATTACATATTAAAAGTATTCAAGTGACGCTGCGTGCGGCAGGTGTGCGACGACGAGTGGCACCACTACGCGCTCAACGTGCGCTTCCCGAGCGTCGAGCTGTTCGTGGACGGCGAGCCGTACCGCGCCCTCGACGGCAAGGGGCCCGAGGTCATCGACGACTGGCCGCTGCACCCCGCGCACGGCCTCAACACCACGCTCGCGGTGGGCGCCTGCTGGCAGGGCACCGAGGCCGACATGAAGCACCACCTGCGCGGCTTCATGGCCGGGCTCGGCCTGGCGCCCGGCGCCGCGCACTCGGCCGCCGCGCTGCGCTGCGCCGCGCGCTGCCGCGAGGGGCTCAGCCTCGCGCCCGACCTCTGTGCGTCCTTTCGTCCCGCGTATGTAATGCGTCGCGGCGGGGACGGCTCTCACGAAAGCGACCGTTCGCCTTTCAGACCTGAAGTCGGTGTCGGTGGAGGGCGACGGCGCCGCGGAGGTGGAGACGCTGGTGCGGCGCGTGGCGTACGGCGACGCGCGCGCCTTCCCCACGCCGGGCCGCAGGAACGTTCACCTCGACACCACGATCACGTACGCGTCGGGCATTCGTACCGCTACATCACGTACTACTTGCCGTCGGTCCAAATAGATTCCTTGAAAGCGCTTTAGACTCATCGTCGGTATACATTTCTTTATCGATGTGACGTTTACTTTGTAATCATTCGTTATTGGATTTCATTTTACCCGTACGAAGTCGGTGGCATCTTTTTAGTAAATTTGCAAATTTAGAAACTCCACAGGAATCTGTGTTTAGTTACATATATAAATACATTGTAGATTATTTAATAATACATAAATATTTGCAACGGTTGAGAATTAGACTCGCGAGCCTGGGAGATTAGCGGTTAGTTTTACGGAGTAACGCTGATTAACGAAGGATGCGTGACCGTATTCAGTGAACTGCCACTCGCCACGTGCTGGAGCGTTAAATGCGTTCAAGCTAACGAAGCGGCAGTAACGTGAGCGTGCGTCGCGCAGGTGCGACAACGGGCGCGTGCTGAAGGCGCGGCCGGCCGAGTCCTACGTGATGGTGCTGGCGCCGCAGACGCCCACCATCCTCATCAACGGCAGCGCGGAGGCGGCGCGCGACT
>DWEM01000059.1:0-27692 GCA_018245935.1 Agara belti belti
ATGGGACTTAAACGTAACTGGTGAAATGTGGGGGTGTACTATACTCCTCTGCCTACCCCTTCGGGGAATACAGGCGTTGATATAACGTTGAAATTGGAATGTACTGAATTTAAACTGCATTCAATTTAATCATGAGGATGCAATTTTACCTTTTGTTTCCTGTTTCCGCAAATGTGACTAATTCACAATAACGATTAAAGACGTTAATTACAAATTGAGACTGAGCTGTCAGATAGACGAGCCCCTGTGTTGCCAGATATAAGTATTTTTATACCTGTAAAAACTTTCTCAGAATATAGCGTAAATTTATTATTGTGCAAACTTAAATCTGCTTCAACTCTTATTAATATTTTATTCATATAATAAAGTTTCAATCTGAAACTGTTGGACATAGCACTAGTTTTCTAGTGGAGTTTCAGCTTCAAGGAGTTTCAAGCGTAGTCTTCAGCAAAGCTGTTCTGAAGTAAGCCTTCCGCCAGTAGTAAATATTTAAAGAGGTTTTTACTGTGGAACTTAAAATTATATTATGAATCGTGTTGGCATAATACTTTCTCTTTAGTTTCAGACTTTCAAGTTTTATATCCGTAAATATTAAAGTTTGTAAGAATCATTGTAACGATGTCATTTACGAATAAATTATTATGGTCTTTAATATTACCAAACGTCGTATTTTGATCGGATCGATAAATAACATTAACTTAATTCTAAAATTTTAATGATAGCGTTCAGGATAATAATGCGGATTTAAACTTCGGTAGTGAAGTCTCCTGAAAAATCGCATAAAATCAGATTTATACATTTTTACCTGAGAAATAGTAGGAAGTAAAATTGCACTAAGTAGCTTTGGATGGAAGCTGGTGCGTTGAGGACTTCCAACCTCTGACTTTAAGAGTGGCAAATATTTAACTAAAGTTTTATTTCGAGAATGAATTTTAAAATTGTAATTCATTATCTACTTAGGGCTTGTCATAAAGTTAGGATTATTAAGCATATAAACCACAACAACACATCTGTGACCACCCTCCAATAGTACGGTCACTTAGAGGTACTAACTGCGATCACACTTACATACACTCACCGAACTAATGCTGTCAATCGTATTCCTGTAGTCTTGTTACTAATGAATACTAGCCAACTAATACACCTATTAACACTAATTAAATGAACTAACTCCATCGTCACCACCATTTTTACATTTCCATTTGACGTATGTGACCGCACTAAAAAACCTGTTGTTAGAAATTTAAATGACTAACTGCACTCCACATTGCTTAGGTATGTATATATCGTAAGTAATAAACACACGTCTAAACTTCATCGTACTTTGTAGACAGCGAGTACTAGGATCTCATAAATGTACATGGCTTTCATTAATTCCTCGCGAGAGGGAATAATCGTATATATAAATCGTTAAGATACCTACATAGTAAAATTACTGTATCCAGCGAATGGGTATAACACTTACGTGATAAAGCCTCTTGAAACAAAGTACTCACAGGGTAATAGACATACAGTAATAGATAGATAACACGTAAAATATATCTGTAATGATGTGGAAGTAAATTCCAATTGTTCATTTATATCTTTTGGTAGTCTTAATGTAAAGAGAAATGTGCAGAATATAATGAAAATAATATGTACTAATGTAATTTCGTCAGCTTAGATGTTAGAAATAAGAAATTTCAAATTTTCGCTCTTGGTTATTAAAAAAAAATTATGCATTTATTTTTTTAAATTCCATTTATGACGCTAATAAGCATTGCCAATGAAACATTGCTTGAACATGCGGTTAAATGCCAGCTTATTAGGAAAAAAGAAAACAAAACTAGCAACACAAAGTACCAGGGCGACAGAGTCAACGAAGAGACGCATTTCGCGTTATTTCAAGAAATATGAGCATTACGGGCATTAAGGATCATACTCGCAGCTACCATAACTACGGGGTGACCATTGTTCTCAAGTAGGCCAGCGTGCATTCACCAAAACCGTTAGCGGAAAGCTTTTAGAGTCGATTTCTTTTATAAATATTTTTATTTTAATACCACGTTTCTCCAGAGACAATAGGATAGAAAATCTTTTTGTTTCGCCGTAATTAAAGAAAACATGAGCCGCCTGGAAAAAATATAATGAGTACTACTAACCGCATAATACATCTTAAGTTGCCGTGGACTGGTCATTATTTAAAATTAATTAGTACTCATTATAATACCGACGAAGGAAATTGTCATGAGGAAACTTGCACGTCTTAGATATAATGTCAAACTTACATTAATTGTAAGTATATACTTTGTATTCTACAATTCTACAATTTTCTAACCTAATTCTAAAAGGAGATACCTATTGAACACAGCAACCATAGCGTAGTTGAAGTTAATGGTCATTTAAGTAACGTTGACTACAGTTATTTGAAACTGCATTGCTAGATTTTCTCCTTTTGAATTGTGAAATTCTTGGAACGCCTAATCAGCCTTTTCAAAATGATCTTTGTCTATACAATTTACACAAAGTAAAATACGTAAGATGTTACTTATATTGCACAAATCAGAGAAATAGCGACAACCAGTAACGTTAAAAGACTTAAAACCACTAGGATAGGCAAGGACGGAGAAATAAATGCCCTAAAGCGGTGTGGCCAGTGGCAAAAAAGTTTCTAATGTTTTAGAAGCAGCTAAGTGTTTTCCTATGTCCGTGACGTTCAAAAGTTTACAAAGAGTTGTTCAAGAATCCTTTTCTTTTTTCGTTACATTTTAGCTAGCAATGGCCAGCTTGTTTTATAGCTATTCGTTTATATGCGACTTTCTAGTTGTGATCCGGCTCAAAAGTTACTACTAAGTGAATATTTATGTACAAATAATTTATGCAAGTCATTTAATTAGACATTTAACAACGAAAACACAATTAAAGGAACGATACAGATAAAAAAATACCTCAAGTTTTTCACAGATTATAAATATGAAATAGCGCGGGACAATATAGCGGTACACAGCGCCATTCTTCAACAGATTAAATAATTCCAGTAACGTCAACGTTTTGATGTCTCCCGAGGTATTCTAAATTTGTCATCAAAGCGATCTCTTGTTAGAACTTGTGTCGCTTTGAGATGGCATTTTAAGTAGGTTTATGGTTGAATTTGTTTAAAATTGATGAGAAAATAATTATTTGGGGAATTCAAAGCAGTCCTTTCGTTTATTATGTACATACAGTTTGTAATAATACTGTATACGAACTTTGGATGTTTTTCAACAGTAACCTGAAATATTTACAACAATTAAATATTATTTACTCTTTAGTAGGTACATTTCAAATTATAGCCTATACACAAGTCAAATTATCTATCTATCAAATTGTACGTATTTGTGTAAAATTTAGGTACATAAATATACGACGTGCACTCTTCCCACTCTTTTTATTTACGGCTTTATACATTTCAGACAACAGGAATATTAAGAAAAGCTTTAAAATTTGCGGGTTCCCTTATGATGCTTTTCTTCATAATTATAGCGATAGTATATTTAATTTTAAAAACACTGTCGTCCAATATTCGTGCCTTACAACTCTGGAATAGGAAGCTTAAATGTATTTAAGTAGTTAATGTAGATCTTATAAAAAAAATAGTAAATTTCACATTCAATATTTGTAATTACAAACAAATTTAGAAGTGAAATAGAAATAGTGGTGTGCATAAAGTAACTACATTAGTATTGAATCTTTAATATTTATATTCCTTATATTTACACATAAATAAAAATAAAATTCCAAAATGGCAAAAGTACCCACGTAATATTACAGTTGGTTAAGTCAGTACCATTTAATAAATTCATATATATTGCCAATTAGCCATTTATCGTAACCTTAGAAACGGTTGGCTTAAAATTTAAATACATAAAAAAAACTAATAGAATTACGTAATAATTTCAGAACGTTATCCCCCTACCATTGTGCCACAGCTATAGGAATCTGCGCTTGCTATTGGTCCGTTCGATACGCGCTTTTTGTACGGCCCCTTAAACCTTTAAGCGCTAGCAGCGCTGGATACGCTATTATTCTAATTATTACCACACTGTTCACATACTTCAATAAGGTTTATAAAAATATTTATATAGGAATAAGTAAATATGTTCATAACATTTGCAGTCAATAACTGTATGCTTATGGACTTTATGATATAGTCAAGCAGTTAATTTTGATTGCTCTTTATTCTAAATTAAATGTAATATCAGAAAATTTTACATATCCATTTCTGTAAAACATTATGTTTATTGACTTCATAGTCACACCTTTTTTCTTCAATGTTCCATAAGAGTAAACAAATTATAGAGAAGCTGAGAAAAATAAAATACGCGTTTAAGCGCTTGAAGCGCATGATCTATTTCCATCCAAATTCCTCCCTTCAGTTCGACTATTTCTGTCAGTCATTCATTCTATTTCATTCAAATTACGACGTCCAGTTCGGTTCAGTCAGTGTGATTTCAACCGCCGTCTAATATGTTTGTTAAACTGTAAACATTTGACAATAATACGTTAAATCCTCAAAAAGCATTGCGTTATAAGTTTATAGAAGTTATTTGCGTGTAATCTTACCTGAAAAGCAAGATAATTTGTTTATTTTCGCGAGTGTCAAGGTTTTGGCGGGCTTCTATTTATAAATTATAAACTCATTTCAGTAATGGCGTGATTTTCTTGTGTCTTTTTATCTGTGGCGTTCGTATTTGTATTGGGTAAGTGGATTTTTATTAAATAATACAATTAGCAAATGAATATTGATAACTCTGGTATACTTATATTGTACAAAAGTGATATTACTTCTATAGCCGAGATTTACAACTTTCGAGTTATTATGTACAATACGCTAACAGCACTCACTATCACTCTGATTGTATAGGTACGTATTACATTATAACAATATTATTGTTATCAAGGGTAAGAGTGTAAACCAATGCTAACGACTTAATTATAGATACAGTTTTTAAAGAAATATTACTGTCTGACTGGAACTCGCAGTCTGCGATACTGAAGTATATGGAGGAAGAGAGTGAGAATGTAGAACAAGGTACTCTCTGCCTGCCTCTAGAGGCTTGGCGTGATGGTGTTATAATAAAGATAATGAAATAAATTAAAACACGCTTGTACGTTTTATAACCCGTTGAGAATTTTGGCTATTGTTATGCTTTCGTACGAACGGTGATAATACTTTGTATTACTTAGACCCGTGATGAACACACAAAAAAGAAATTCAAATTGTTTTATTCGTTATAAGTTTTATACACGCTCAATGAAGGCCATGTTTTAGTCATCGTTCCTCGTCGATCACGTTGCTCAACTGATTAAAATTTGTTAAAATTTTGTTAAATTTGTTAAAGTTAAAATTGTAAACTAACTTTTTGCATTAGTGGCCAATACCTATAGCTTGTTCTATGTGTTGCATTGACAATGGTTTGTAAGAATCTGTTACTGTCAAGTACAGTGAGAGCGCAAATTGAAAACCATAGACAATCGTATATTTTTTCATTGGTGTACACTCTCATCCGGCCAACATCTAGCTTGATGTCCATTCACTGTACATTTTAAAAGTTAAAGTTACTTATTGTATTGGTTATACATTATACGTTTAATGTTCAAAATTTTGGGTTACTTAAGCATATAAACGCAGAACGGAAGCAACACGTAACAATGACTCGTCATTTTTCGTAACGATAACGATGTGGATGCCAGGCTTTCAGCCGGCTGGATGCTCGACACATCGATGACTCGGCATTTCGTACATTAAGTAGCTTTTAAGCCCTTGTCTGATGAATTACATTTATTAGTAATTCAATGCTCACAAAATATTGTTGAAACTACAATGAGTGGACATGCAATCGTAACAAATATTCACGGACATTGTCAAAAATGTAACGAGCATAATATAGCTCTCGGAAGGATTGAATTAACGGACTGTTTTATGTATGGTCCTCTACAAATAAAGCTGATAAAACTTCAACATTTAATAATCAGCTTCTCTAGCCACTAGAACAAGAGGCCAAAACTCATATAATGATGAGATGCGATATATTTAATACTGCTAAAACCGAAAGTGGTCAGGTCAAGCTAACCGCTCGCCGCGCCCGTCCATTAAGGCAGATTCGTTTTGCAAATTGGGGAACGTGTATATTGATTTTTAAATTAAGTGCTTTTAGCCTCAGCTTTTGTGAAAGGGAAATTGGTTCACGCACTCGTTAAAATGATAATAATACCATCACGCCAGGTCCCTGACGGGGTCGGCAGGGGGCACCGAGTGCGAAATATTTCATTTCTAACCTTATAAATCCAACAGCAAAAATGTGCTGTAATAATAAGTGAGTTTGGTAAACTACATAGGCAACTTGAAAAAAAAATCTTAGGCAGATAAGGTAAAGCTGGCTTGTTTAACTTTTTTGTGGTTCCACAATAGAGAATTTTAATTTAAAAAAATAGAACGCCTTGTAACTAACTTCGTAACAAAGATTGGCGATGCCGCGTTCTAAATTCAAATTTCATATTCCAGCGAAACCGTTAGGCAAAACGGCGCGCACACGAACGTTTTAATATAACAATTTAACACATTGTTCATGTTAATTTCAACATTTTTCCTCTCCGCGCGGCGAATAGTTGAAACTCTTTGAAATTACCGTTTTCAAAGTGAGCACGCGTAGCGCGCCCGCGACGCGTCCGCCCGCGCCGAGGGCCGCGTTAGGCGCGGGTCGTACGGCCGACGGGCGGAGAGATAATGCATTGATGTTAACTGCAATCAGATATGTGTTTGGAATTCGCTGTCTTAGTCTCATTACACCGCACGCATCAAATCAATACGGCGCTGTTGTCACATAACCTATAATAATAATAGGGATATTTCCCCACACAGAAACGGATAACCGGATAGCTAATAAATATACATATAGGTATGTATATTTTACAAATACGTAAGACTTAAATAGATACTTCTATTTCTTACCATTTCAGAAATGCTATTGGCTACGTTAGCCTGTTCTATTATTTGATAAAACTAGTATTCCTGTATTGCAAACATCGAGCCTACGTGCGATGTATTGGAACGTTGAATCGTTTTCCTGTTAAAAAACATTCAAGAGCTGACGCAATTAACCACTGACCTGTCGGTGTAGCGGTTAGCGAACGTAAGCTGCTATATGGGTAATCGGTACGATTCCCGTTCAGAACAAATTTGTTTGTTTTGCGTTTGGGTGTAATAATAATATCCACATATATCAAGTGTAATGCATTCATGTTTATCAGCTGTCCGGTTACCATAACACAGGTATTTAATTGCCTAATTTGGAACCGGACAGCGGTGTGTGGAATTGTCCCAATTATTATTATTATTATTACTCTCTCGCGATCTGACAGCTGAGTCGCCTTTCCCACGTACAGATTAATATTGTTTCTCTATTATATTATAATATGTACGAGTGTATGCATTTTAATCAGCTTGATGGATCGTGACGTCACACCGTCTACCTCGCCACCGCGGCGAGGGGGCGCGTGCTTCACAAGACTGTCTCTCCGTTTTTATTTACGTCACTCATATTTTCTAGAAACGTCTAGAATTAACTTAACTCGGTCACGGTCCTTGCGTATTGAGAGCTATTTATTTTCAATATTGCTCTATACAAACTAAAAATCAATTATATACCTGTCACCGTGGAATATTCATTCATGACAATAAATAAATGAGAGAGATAAAATGTTTTTTTTACCTTCCATCAAATCTAAGTTGAACGATGAATGCATCTATGGAATCATTTTAGGAGTACATCGAAACAGACGATAGCTTTATAATAAATCTCAGTGGGTCAACGAGCCGACGGTCCGTTGTATCCTAGTCTGTGGTTACGGGACGGACCTATGGGTGCATCACGTCTACCCTTACCTTAAGAAGTCCTGAACTATGTCGATCGGGGACCATAGTGATATTAGTTAGAGCGACCGAATGTCGATAATAATTCTGTGCGCTCGCTCTCTCGCCCCTCTGACGTCACGGCCCCTCGAATGGACCCCTTTTCGTTATCCCATTGAGACCCGCATGTTCTCAGCGCATTGTGCCCCATTGAGCCCCCACGTGCGGGACAGATGTCGGCTGCGCAGGAGTTTGTTTTTATTTCACATTCGTACGGACGCGGCGCTGGAAATGGAAACGGGATAGATTTTGGATATATATATATTCAATTGCACTTAATAATTTTGCTTTCGTTCTACTGTGGGTGTTATGGGTGTCTTTGATACTTTATGAAATCGGTATCAAAATACAATGTTCAATATTTTGATGCGATTAAGTACCTATTAATTTCGTTATTATTCTTTAAGTATTTAAATAAATCTTCGTAGGTTTTGAATAAAAATAATTTAAATTTGTTGTATATTTTGTTCTAGTTAGTAAGTTAATAATACTGTTGACAAAACTAAAGCTGTATTATTGTTAAATGGTTGGCTAATTGATGTATCTAGCCCGGTGGAGACATCTGGCGACCATATACTCGAAAGTCACAAATCAATCAGCTCATCGTTTTGTAAGCGCAGACAGTTAATTCGAGGAATGGAATGTTCCTGTGTTTTGCGTTATCTCCCAAATCAATACCCAGTTATCCCTTTACAATCCACAATCAGGTAACGAATGTTGAAGATGTTTCGGAACTCTTCAAGTCGCCTCACTTAGTAATAATAATAATATCCATATTAGCGTTATATCGTAGTTCATCAGTTAGGTTACCATAACACAGGCATTCAATTGCCTTATTTGGAATCAGATAGCCGTGTGTGGAATTGTCCCAATTATTATATTATTATTAAGTGATATTCCAAAACGAACTGTCTCAATGTTAAGACCGATCGTGGTCACCGTACGGCCCGCGCACACCCGTCCCGTCCGGATTACGCCGTGCGGAGGGGACTCCTCGTGAGCATACATCGAGAGCATTATTAGTATTAAAAGGTATTCAAGTGAAATTCTGTACGTCGCTTCTATTCAACGCGGACGCTTTGGCCGCCGGGTGCGGCTAATATTAGTAATAAAGTCCCAAAGTGGTCGATATTTTTTTCAAACTTAAGTACCTTCATAGATATTAGATATTGTTATAATCAAACGACACAAACCTGTATCTTTATAAGGACACGTGAGTTTTTAACTGTAAATATCATTCGCTATAGATTTGAAGGAAAACATCGTTAGCCAATCAACACGCTGAGCTCTCTACGATGTTGTCTAAACCGTATGCACTCGGCCAATACGCACTCGACTAGCGCAGTAGACCTTTATGTGAAGAGAGGAGCAAACGAACAGGCGGCAGTATCGGCGACCGTACTATTTTTTCCTATACGAGAGGAGACCGGGGAGATTTTACCCGCCCGCCTTTTCATCCGACCTGCTGAAAGCGGAACGGTGCAGGGGCCGATTTATTCGTCCCCGTACTGCACCGGCGCGTAGCGGCTGGACGTGATATCGCGCCGGCCGCCACGGCCGAGGTGCACGTGGTGCGCATAGTGGCTCCATTGAGCACGGAGCGCGACGCGCGCTATCGCCGCCGCCCGCCGACGTTATCGTTATCGGGGTTATCGCGAAGGCCGCGCCTATCGGCGTTCGCTGCGTAACCGCTCTGTACGCATGTGTACGATGTTCGCCTCGGACGACTGTCGTGCGTTTGTCGTGCGCTTGTCGCCGTGCCGATACTCTCGGGTTCGTCCAGTCTCGCTACTGCTAGACCCGACCGCCGAGTTGCGGGTTCCGGGTTATGTAGTTTATCACCGGTTTGGTTGCCGAAGTAAAGGCTCTGTCGAGCTCGAAGTGCGGTGGCCGTGTGCGAGTGGTCCCGAGATATTATTAACGTATTATCTGTTCGTGATCCTTTTCTCACACTCTGATCGCCGGGATTTGTCCTGTTAATGGAACTAACTGTTCTTGGAGCATTTATGCATGAACTTCGATATGGCCGCAACCCTGTGCTTCCCACTGCCGGGCACGGGTCTCTCCTGCGATCGTGGGAACCCCGGAGAACGTTCCATCGCGCTGCCCCAGTGCGGATTGGTAGAGCAATTCAACAAGTTTGTACGTTTGACGGTGCATAAAAAGTCCTCCGCCACGAATGTTTCATCTTGAGGTCAAATGAACGCTTCAACGTACGTACCCGTAAAGTGACTCGATAACGGCGGCACTTGGCGGGAGTTCTGTTTGTTTTTAATTAAAATATAATCAAGCTCGGGGGCGACTCGTGACCGGAGCGCCCGGAGCCCGGCGAGGGTTGTTTGAACGGGAACGATTCGGTCACCCACCGGACGCCACGGATAGGTTGTATTTTGAAATTTATATCTGGTATGGCTTTTACGTTCTCATGGAGAATAATATATTTTTTAAATTTATTTCTTTGTAGTTTAACTGTTGCAGCACAAATTTCATTTTATTTTTAACAGTCAATGAAAACTTTCTCATTCATCTTATTTATATTGTTCTTGAATAAATGTATTAATTTTATTTTTAACTTCCTTTCTTGCGTACAATGTTTTACGTTCCCTGTATTTTGTGAATACCAGTCCGTAAAAAACGGAATCTTGATTTCAATTGAATTTAAACGTTTCTCTATTTTACGTAAGATCTAATATTTCCCTGCATCCTTGCCACTCTGTCTCACCGCTATTTTTATGTCCAGGCACGTTTTGAGATTCGTTACATCTTTATGGAAAACCAATATTGAAGTTTTCCACGGATTATAATTGAAATGATTCTGCTGGAGTGAGTTGTAAATCTCCGAAATCTGCGTTTGTGTGAGGAGATCGATGAATGTAGAGGAAACACGTCAGCTATAGATATTTTCACTCTGTGCTCTCTGAGTCACGATGTTGGTAATTACGTCCATGGGCCACACTGACCACTTCACATCGCAACATGACCTCGAATCCCGAAAACTAAACTAACAACGGAATAACGATGAATTCTTAAAGCTCGTTTCATACGACCGCCATATTGCTCGCTGCGATGACGTAATGTTCCAGGAACACGTGTTGGAATTATTACTTATAGTATACAATATGTTGTCATCTAGGTCTTGTAGCGTCTAGCCTCGGCCAGCGCGGGAATCCCGCGACCTTCCTACGAGCTGTACACGTGCAACGATCACATGAATCTCCAACCGAATAATACGTTTTTCTACCTCTACAGCCCGCCCAGTAATAGGTACTGTGATAAGAATTCACGGTGCGATTGTTTTCGACTTGCATCGAATTACCATAATATAGTCGTCGGCAGAAATTAATCTAATGTCTACGGCTGCCTTTCTCGAAATGCTTAGGTACGCTAGTCGCATACAAAGAGGCTTTTATTAAAAGTCCTACTCATTAATAACTAGCCTTCAACTGGTAGCTTCGCTGAACTCAAACAATTAAATAATTTTTGGAATAGAATGAAATATATTCCGGTACTCACTAGGTTAATAAATACAGAACAGGGAATAGAAATACAAACGACAAAACATTTGATGATGTACACACATTTGATGATGAAAAAGCATCATTTGAAAGGCATTTTCCAAATGACTTTATTAATACATAACGCCCCGAAAGTACCTAGGAAGAGACCTTGTTAACACATTCGTTAGTGAGCATAACCTTTTTGTGACAGAGGCAAAACTTTAACGTCATTTGACTGGTCTCGTGATCAAGTTGTCTGAGACCCTCGCTGCATAGCCTGAGGTCGTGGATTCGATTCCCACCCGGCACAAGCATTCGTCTGTTCTGTGTCTGGGTGTACTTCATAAAAATTTCTATATTATCATGTCATCATGACAGAACAATTTCGTTAACCAATTTGGAATCGGAAATACGCCTGTGGAATTAACCCCAATTATTATTATTACCTATTGAAACGTGACTTATTCGTTACCTAACGACAGCGGCCGAGACCGATTGCCCAACGCGCCCCCCGGAGCACTGGAGCCGCCACGTGCTAACTACATCCCGCGGGCTCGATATCGACGTGGATGGAAATAGATTTTCTTGCGCCACCCAACCCCGCCGTCACCCTCGAGTTCTCCGAGTGGCAAATAAGGTCTCGACGGTTCTTAGAATGTTCGATTCCTTAAAATTGCGTTCCAGATTTTAATCCTTTCGCCGCCTGAATATCTCGGTCGATCGCCACTCGTGGTCGAAATCCCCCTTCATCCCCTCCTGACCCGTCGAGCCTCTTACGCGTTCGCAGTGAAGCGTCTGTAACCTTTTTTTGTGTCGCGCAAGCTGCTCTCGGTGTACGAGACGCTCGATCTTAAGTGTTCCCTGCAAAACAATTAGTTCCACAACAGGTGGAACCGGGGCGCGCCGTTGGCGCAGTGGTTCATTAGTGAATCTTTTCGAACCGGTTGGCGGTTCGATTTCCACTTGGGACGATATTTTAAGTGAAACACACGTTTGGGTACTGTATGACTGCAAAATTACCTGTAAAATCATACAATTAAAATTTTATTTAATAATATCGTTCTGTCCCATTACTATAAAGGCTCAATCTAGTTCGGAATCAGATAGCCGTGTGTGAAGTCGCCCTTAGGTGTAATTGTTACAATCGATAACAATAGTAACAATATCGAGCTCATTTTAAATTAAATCTTAAGTAAATAATTCGAATCTCATTGTGTTTTCAATGAGAATGAGCCTTTCAGTTCATTCCCAGCGTCGTTGAACAATTACGGGCCCCCGGTTACGTAAATGCGCTCGGTCATTATTATTATTATTATTAAGCGAAACTCGATGGACGTCCGACGCGAATAATAATCCAATCGATTATATTTAGAATGTGTCTTAAAATAACAACAATAAAGTCTAAAATCGATTAACGTCAACGCACCCCTACGATTTGTCAATGTCGATAGAGACTCGTATAAAAGAAATACTCCAGATGCGAGCCGAACTCGGCCCTCCCCGCACAATGTTGTATAGAAATTCGTGTTTCATTCAGATTTCTATAACAAAAGTGCTCTTAACAATGCGCTGTAACGGTGTTTAGGGAAGCTATTTTTGCACATTGAGTTTCACAATGAAAACCGGTATTATTACCTGTCGATAGTTGGAGCCAATATTGGTTCAAACGTTGTACAGCTGCCCGACTTGTAAATGCGAAAAACTTATATTTTCAATGGATTAAGCAACCGGTTTTTTATGTATTACTTCAAGGGATCGTTGGTGCGTGCGAACTGCAAAGGTGGTATCCTAACGATTTCCTTTGTGATGTTATGTTTGAAATTTACAATTATATTTATAACAAAGTTCATTAGTGTAAAATCTCATAAAACGGTTAATCAATTTAAGGTTTATAGTGAAAAAAAATATTTATTATTATGTCATCAATTGGATTCATTTGTGGGTAGTTTTATAACCGTTGCTGTCAGAATTCTAAATTTGAAATTTAAACGTCTTGATTTATTTATATAGACAGCAGTTGTTATATGTATTAATTGAGATTATAAAAGCAAACGTGATCAAATCCACAAAACAGTTGACACTACTGTGTTCTACTGAGAATTGTTTTTGATTTGCGCCGATGAAGATGTATCATTTCACTGCGGCGCGTGTTCTTTTTATTTTGAACCTTATTCCTCCAACACAGAGTGCAACGCGTGCGCCAGCGGCGTTTTGAACCCGTACGTTGCAGATTCCTGGTAATAAGAGCTGTCCCTACTGAGTCGAGTGTGTGTTTGTTGTGTAAGCTTTTCTATGATTAAACAACTCGAGCCAGTGTCGACGCGCCTTTTGAAAGCGATAAGGTTCTATACGTAATAAGAATACTGCCTTAAATATATTAGGAACTAGCAGCCCGCCCTAGCTTCGCACGGGTAGTACATCACTTTGGTCTATTGTCAATAATTTCCTCAGCGTATTTCGATATAGCCATTTTTTTGGTATTTGGTATATACACGGTGGGTTCCGTTATCGAAGTTTGCATGCGGATCGCTAATTTTTCTGAAAACGTGTGCTCATCACACAAATGCTTATCTTAGGCGGAAAGCGAACCCACAACCGTCTTAGCGGTTAGCGTCTCTAACCACTAGACCGAGATAGTCTCTAGCTCCGGATATAGTCTCCGGCGATCAAACCTCGTCGTCAACGGCCAGTCCAATTGCGCTGCCGCGCTATTCGCTAACAGAACGTGTCGAGCTATGTACACGCATAATAATAATTAAAGCTATATCAATTTGCTCCGGGAAAAATAGCGCTGCGACTCGTAATTATCCTTGAACTATATACGACCACGTGCGATAAAGCGTGACTAATGCGGCCCGTGGTGTGATGTGATCTTAAAAATGACGCTGTTTAGGTATTGTTTCGCTCGCTCTTTGTACATTAGGAAGCGTGTAGTACAGTTGAAAATTCCCCATTCTCGGTGATATGTTCGTCGGTGACGGAAGCTTTTGCGATAACGATAATTCAATTAATAACGATTCGCAGAACTGTTGCCAGCGTGCACCGACTTTGACCGGCTTATTAGTCTAGCGGTTACAGACGCCCGCTGTTTAACCGAAGCTCGCGGGATCTAGTCACACTCAAGACAAACATCTGCGCGATCACCACATTATACGAAGACAAAGATTTTTCAGAATTATTAGTCCAATCCACGTTTCGCCTTTTACGGCGTACAAGTTGAACAGCTCGCAGCCTACTCGCTCGCTGTAACCGAAACGAAATGAAAAAGCAACAGACGAACGTAGCAGAGCCGTGTCCCATTCCCAAATTGTTTCAAACATGGCGCTCGTAACGAGACCAATGGACAAACAGCAATTGACCCCAATTTTCGTAGCTAATGGCTCGCGCCCTAGGGTTGGTGGACGGTCGCGATCTCAGTAATGCGCGCAGTTGCTATGGTAAATCAAAGTGTTTTTAGGACTCCGCACCTCGTTTGTGCAACCGCTCGAATCGTGCGAATAGCTCGTCGGTGTAGCGGTGGCCCCGGACTGAGTCCGAGGTTGCGGGTTCGATCACAAATGGTCAGCTGATCCTGTACTAATTACAGCCGTACTGCAACATGGCTCATGTTGTTTATATTTTTTCTTATTTAAAAGAGTGCTAGAAGTTTTTTGCGCTTGCTTTTTTCTCCCGGTCGACTATAATCTGAATGGCGCAATTAGGTCTTTTACACTCAACGCCGAATTATGTAAGTCAGAAGACTGACGTTTTAAACGGAAATTTCATCCATACGATATATTAAAAGCCCTGCTGTTTACTGCTCGTAAGATTTATGCTAAAAAAGCTCATTTACCCCTCATTACCGCAATCGCTTCGCAAAACTGCGGAACCCCTCATAATACGAGGTATAGAATAGTCAAGATTTCAACATGTTCATAACATGTATTGAGAATAATCTCGAATTTGTTGCGATCGGCAACCCTGAGTGGAAACAAGCGCGGTATCATCCGACACTGATGCTTTTCGCAGAGTTGGCGCCGCGGAATGAGGGGTGTAACAAATAAGTATTATTATTATTATTACCAGCGGTCGCCCAGTGATAGACAATCGACCGTAGTTCATTAAATTATATATTACATTTGAATATTATTACCGTTCTCGTTTCAAAGAACCACTGTAGTCATTGCATACAATTTTCCAACACATATTACATATACATTTTTACTTTCTGCACGCCACGCCGGGCGAGTTCCAATTATTAATCGTCGCTCAGTAAACTTGGGAGATGTAAAGAATTTCATGACAACCATCCCATATCACAAACTCGCTCGGGATAGTTCTGTTACACGGAGCTGCTTATGTTTGTATAGGCGCGGGCACCGGCGATAATCTTTTATCGTGATGCGGCACAATCCCGAGTTATCTCGTTAACTGGCAGCGGGCAGTTAACGAGTCGACTCGACATCGTTGCGTTTGACAGTTGCGGAGATAGTCCGGCCCGCGGATTAAGTATTTGATAATAGAATTTCTTTTCCTCTACATCCTCGTTTTTTCCTCCTTTGTACTGTTCTTTGAGGTCCGCAGAAAATATTCCGACTCCTTATCTCGGATAGACTCGGA
This sequence comes from Agara belti belti, assembly GCA_018245935.1. Lineage (NCBI taxonomy): Eukaryota > Metazoa > Arthropoda > Insecta > Lepidoptera > Hesperiidae > Agara > Agara belti. The sequence continues at coordinate 16,027 of DWEM01000059.1, forward strand.
GAAACGAATTGTGTTCGAAACGTTTTCGCCGGGTTTGCTGCGTTAGCGTTCTTGGTGTGATATTTAATATTATTGCAATGCATATTTAGACAATCCTAAAATAAGTAAGAATTGTAAAAGATTCCAAATTCAGAAAATTTCTATTTTATTAGTCCAATTTGGCCTGTTATATTGTTTTAAATTACGATGTATTATACTTTGATGTAGATTCCTATTATTACGCTGAAGCTTAGTAGCATATGTAACGGTGTACAGTATGTAAGTGATCTAAATAATAATTATTATTTTTACGATATTTGCGTCTCCGTAGTCTCCGCTCCGCGAGCCGTTAGCATCAAAAAACCTACACAATTATAAGATACAAGTAATTTGACAATTGGATATTTCCATGAGTGAGATGAGACGGATCATTTTTTTGCTTCAATCGCATCGTCTCGACCGCATCTCCGGGGAGGAGAGTCTGTTGCATTCCTTTTGTGTGCTCAAATTGCCTCAATTGCAGTAGCTATTGAGTGGCGTTCCGATAATTTATTATTCTCCGTCCGTCCCCGCCACTCGTGTAGTCGGTTTGATTTCTTTTTTCAGACGGACGAGACTACTTATTTCGCGCTTATAGTTTCAACGAATGCGCCTTAAAAAAAATTTAAAGTAATGAAATAAAGGAAGATACTGCAAAATGTACCCACAACCTCGCGTTCACGGCTAAGGATCATCGAGCCCTCTCACTATGAGAGGAAACTCGGGTCCGGCAGTCGAAGAATAAGAGGGTCGGAAAAAATGCACCAATTCGCCAGTCAAATGACACACAGCCAATGATACAAATTAATAATACGTGAAATGATTGGCTACAGCGGAACTTTTTCCAACATGGACTTGTGGAACTCTCGGGGGATATCTTTTCAATCATCTCAATTGACGATGTCGAGTGGACTGCCAATAAATTGTTTATTACTTCATTGTGTTCATAGTTCTTGTTTGTTTTGTGTTTCATCGTTTTCATCTCCGATTTTGAATTATACGTGCACGCATTACCGATTGTAATGCAATGTTTTTTTCCGGCAAAATAGACAAAAAAATTTATAAAGCTTTTTTTTTTGTTTCAAAAATAACGCAATAACACAAATGGAACGTAAAAAGTTGACTCGCCGGCGCGCATAAATTCACAACAGCAGACGTTTAAAAAAATTGTGCAAAACAAAAAAGTCCGAAAGTGCTCAAAAGCCCAGCATCCAGATACGAGGCCCGCGAACGCGGCTCGAATTGAAAGGAACAAAAACAAATTCTAATTCAAACTGTCAACCGGACGCGGCGTCGGCGACGGTGGCGAAAAAATTGAATATTACGAACAGGAAGTGACGATAAACGTCGATAGGAAACTCTGACCCCGCGGCGATAAGGACCCGCGCCGGTTTGAATTTGGAACGATCGAGCGCGCGCTTTGACATTTGAACGAAACTTGGGTTCGATTTTAGATTGTATTCAAATTACAATTCCTTTACACGTAACAAATATAAAACGATAGATTTTAGTCAAAATTTGACGAAACAATACGCCGCAGGGCGGTGTCCAGACATAAAAATGTTAATTTTTTGCTGTATTAACAAATAAATATGCAGCGGTTTATAAATATAAATACTGTGTTCGTTGCCTAACCTATTTGAACAAGAGTAAGGTTTTCAATTACAAAGAAATACATTGAAACAAAGATTTACATTTAATATGCACAAATTGGCAGCGCGTCCGCTGTGTTACCGTCCAGGATGAGGGATTATACTCAGTATACGGTCCAATTGGCGTGACGATATAATAATAATTATCTTCTCAATAAGGATAATTGTTGAAAATTTTTCCATCTGCAATGTTCGTTAGTCGATTTCTGATCGAAGTGTAATTGAATTCAAAAATCCATTACATATTCGTCTGCATAGACATCCCCTTCCGTGAATGTCCCAACAAAACTTACACGGGACGCGTTCAAAGCGAAATCGTATCAGAACCGTGCGTCCTCTTGAACTCCGGCTCGTAGGTACCTACTGTAATTTGCATGCGAGTGCACAGAGGGCGTCATCGTGAACACACGGACGCACAGACGCTCCTTTTATCGTTATCTCCATTGAGAAGTGGGGCGGACAAAAAATGGCTTATTATTGTGAAATCACGCGCCCCGCTGCGGTATCGGATTCACACAATTCTACGTCTTGTTCTGTACGAGATTGATGCTGTATTCGGTAGCCTTGAGTGTGCGCATGCGTCGGAGACGGATTCGGATATTTGACACTCGACGAAGTGCCCAAATCTCAGCGACGACGTAAACTATCAATGTGTAATATTCGGTACTGGTGGTTTTCCGTTGATATAAACCGCCGTAAAATAGAAAATACGCATTGACGTAAAATTCTGTAAAATCTTTTAATGTACCTACATTTGTACAAATGAATGTTTGTCTTTGTCTTTACCGCCTGTCTATACGCCAATGGAACCTACAAAAATGTTTAACGTCCTTAATCCTACCAATCGCGAGTATCAGTAATCTTACTAAAATATTATAGTTCAACAAAAGGAAACGAATTCCTTCGTTTTAAATTCACGAACGGAAAGTACTACGATTTCACGTACCCGGTCACTTCGCGGTTCGCCCGATTCCCTCGAGCTCAACGCGACGCACGCGCATTACGCTCGCGTTGCTGTATATTGAAAACTGTGCCCTCGTTATCGGTGACGACATCGCACGCCGATTTAAATTTCAAATCCACTATTTCAAAGCAGTGCTCCTTTTTTTGTACATCGCAACACCGTTTAGATCTCACGACACGATTACGACTACGACCACGACGCATAGGCGACATCACTGGATCGCAATGGAAACGCGAATGAGTTATTATGTCACGTTTGTTGGTCCAGTGCTGGAGAATTGGTCTTTACTATGAACAGGTGAATAAAACCTCAGAGAATGTTATGGGGAACTATAAAGTGTGACCACCATCACAACCACTGAGTTATCAGGTTATCGCTACTTTGTGTGTGATGCGAACACTTGGACAAATCGATAAACCGATGACTATTACTATCGGCGAAGTAACACATCAACTATTACGGAACAAATGGATCATGTGATTTGAAGGAAATATGTAGATTCAATAGATACCTATCGCTTTGAACCGAAGCAGTTTGTGTAACACGCGTGTAGTCATATCACTCGTACTGGATCTATCGTTAACATTACAAAAGGACTTCCTTTCAACTTTATTGTTCGACGTTTCTTAGTAGCTACTCGGAATATACTAATAATTTGGATTCGAGAATTTTCTAAAGAAATATATAGAAGGAAAATTATAGACATATTTTACAGAACATTTAAAAGCGATTCAATATTAAAGTAGTAAATTTTGATGGTTAAAAAGACTGTAAAATAAAACACGACTAGCATTGAAATGTTTAAGTACCGTTCTCGATTGTTAAGTACTAGATAGATCGATAGACCAATTTTCCAGCGGGCTTCTCTTCGAAGCCGCGCTCGGAACGATCGAGAACCAAAGTGCTACGGCTGGGGGATCGTACGGGGCGATATACGCAAGATTGCACCGTGGGTCGGTCCGTGAGAATTGATCCAATAACTAAACGAGACGTTTCCTGTCGACATCCGATTAAGATTGGAATTAAGTAATTGCGTGGAGTGAATCTCGGACGCGGGTCGCTACGGCAGCGCGCGCTCGCTCCTCTGTGACGTCATAGCTACGTCATCGGCCCGTGTCCCGTACATGTGATACCAAACACTCGTGTGAAACATAGTTATAGTTCGAAAACATCACTGCTACGTCATTGGATACAAAGGCAGTGTCAAGAGTTTCATTCGGCTCAAACCGGACCATTCCAATTCTGTCCATTCGAACAAAAGTCCCATACCATAGGTATTAAGTAAACGGTTCATAGATAGTCAATTTCTAGAATGAATGATAATTATAATAATTTTACTAATTCATTGTTATCACGGCTAATCGTTGTCATTGATTTTAAATGCGCATCGAGATGCTTACGCTAAGAAAATGTTCGCACTGACGCGTGTATGTAGGTTTCTGATGTTCACGTTTGATGTGTCGCTTCCTCGTTAGGTCGTTTCAAAATCGTATCGTGCCCTTCTCGTATTGACTCGTATTAAAAGTGCGACGCGTCCGAACCAATGTGTTTGGACACGTTCGAAAACGTTGATGTATTGAAATATACCCCTTATGAATATAATATCCGCATACGACTGTCCCAGTTTTTGTCGGACTCATGTTTCATTCATGGTCCGGAGCGGTGGCAGAGGTCCTTCGATTTTATCTTGTTTGTGTTTCTAAAAATAGTCGAGAAAAAAGACATTTCGTATTCAATGTTCATCTTAAAAGTCGCATTTGTCATTCGACAACCTAGTTTTAATCTTACGATTCGTTTACATGCGTCCGGACTTAGGGTATTTCCGAGTGTTGTGGACAGTGTGATGTCTACCGATCCGCAATTGACCGGCGTGATATGCCCTGGCCTAAACGCCCTCTCGGCGTGAGAGGAGACCCGGTTCAGCAGTGGACCAATAAGAGCGTCGAGTAAAAAAATAGGCGGTGAAAACGTTAAAAATGAACGCATTCATATTAAAGTCGATACGTAGCGCCGTAACAAACTGCAATTTTCAACTGCACGAAAGCCCTCAATGGGTCTTCGGAGCGTATGATTTACCCCGCTGCCTCTTCAGAGCTCACTGGCAAGAGCCATCGAGAGTCAGGTGGCATCGACTTTTAATGCATATTTTTATGTTAATGACGTTGCGAGCATGTATGCAGTCTGTCATCGAGTGGCCACTGCAACCCATTGAATTTACACCCTTCGCACCGAAATATAAGGGCCCGTCTGTGCGTTGCTGCATTTCGGCAGAATCGCGCACTCCACCCCAGCAACTATGGGCATCGAATCGAACTGGAGACTTTTTTCTTCATTATCTGTAATTGGCAACGACCGTCAAACCCCGACGGAGGCTTTTAGGGTGGTTTAAATATTTCCGATACACTAGTTCCGCCACCGATTTGAAATTCCTCATTAGCACGGAGTGTTGGAGAGGTATGCTCCAGACGTAACAGCACCTTCCGAGGAGTCGGGAACTTATTATGTTGTTGTCAAGGCCTCGTAGTCCTGACGCTGAAATTGACACAACGCCGAGCGCGGTCATCTCTTGGAAGGGTGACCGCCAGTGGTACATATCCACCAGCGTTTCCGTGCTTCGAAGCAAATTTGAGCCTTAAAGATTCGGAACTAATCAACAGGGCATACGTACTCACATGTCAGTAGCCTCTGCCTACCCCGTCAGAAACGTATCGTGACGGTATATGATAATAATATATAAGTCTCTCGGGCAAGTCGTGTTGTAAGCGGTTGCAGCCATTTTCGTAACGTTAACGATTAATATTAACACTTACTGAATATTAACATATCAAATATTTCAACAAACGGTGTATTATTATCTAAACCGTAATAATTACATAATAAATACACACAGTGTAGATAACATTGATAAGGCTGTCGACACACCTTATCGGGTTAGCCGCTAACCGATAAAAGCGGTCTCTCTCAATTGTGGCTTTTGTTATATTATATTGTGATTCGGATAAAACTATTGTTTCAATTTTCTCAAATACGATATCTTATGACACTTACAACCGGGGGTCGTGGGTTCGATTCCCGCTCAGGACGAGCGTTTATGTGACGAGCACATTTGTTTATTCCGTGTCTGCGTGTAATAACAATGTCTATATAAGTATTAGTTTCAACTGTCCGGTTACCATAACACAAGCATTTAGTTGCCTTACTAATATTTACATTTAAAAATATGTATTTACTATACCTATTATTTTTTATTATACCGTGGTAAATATCTTCAACGTAGCGGGTCAACAGCTATATCAAAGCGTTGGCGAAACTGATGACTGTTGATGATGCGGCTGAGTTTATAATATTTTATGTAAAAAAAGTGAATTTTAATGAGAGACCTCTCAGTTTGGCGGAGCCCACTCGACGCCCGCAGCCACTATCAACCTAGATGATGACGCTGTTTCAGTATTTTATGTGTAGTATTTTATATCTATTGTTACGGTATCGAGTGTCGAAGTACTATATTGTTACATAAAATCATTTTTGAGTTTCAGTGCTGTATCTCTCTTGTTAATTTATAGTCGCTTGCAATTAAAACTTTTATTTTTCAAATATTTCTATCGTTCTAGTGCCTTCTGTCATAATGAAATGGTTTAAGGCCACAGTCTACCATGCTGGTCCATTCGGGATTCTAAGGCATTCAACTTTCCGTACGATCTTTTCCTTTAATGTTATAGCGAGTGATATTTTTATTTTGAAAATTTGCTTGCCAATAAAGCTAATTGTCAATTTTTCATTTGTTTTTTTGTTTTTAATTTCACATTTAACTGAATAATTCCTCAGTTACTAGTTAGTTGATCCATTCTAATTAATCCATTCTATCGGTCCAGTCTAGTAGTCAGTAGTCCAAGCATCGGCGCCGGAGGCAGTGGATTCGTTTCCGACCCAGTACAAACATTTGTGTGACAAACACGAATGTTTGTAGTGTCTGGCTTTAACATTATCTGTTACGTGTGTATTTAGTTCATATTATGTAAGTATATCGGCTGTCTGGTCGACATGTTACAATCTGTGTAGTGTGGCATCAAATATTCGTGTCCGAGCTAGTTATTTATTTACTTTTGACTCATTTACGTCGAAGTTCTTATATTAAAAGCGCATGGGAAACACTAGAATGTGATGGTAGTAAGTGGTCACAGTCGTCTCCAACATCAGAGGTGCGGTGGCATGATTTGTTTTTTATAATATAAATTAATTACCAAAGATTTCTCCCGGAACGCTATGACATTGACCTTTTCTAGAAAGGTGCAAAGAGAACTCTCTCTCGAAGCCGACTCTTCTGTTATTGCGTTCGGGTGGCCCGTCTGCCTGCCGGCTCGATTAACAAAATATTATAGTAATAAGTGACGATGTTCCCATGCACGAGTGGGGATAAAAAAAAGTGTGCCGCGTGCGTCACCGGCAGCGCGGCGGGAACGAGCGCTATTGGTCGCATCCTGCCGCAAATTGAGCCGTGCGGACGTCCGTGCCGCGTCTGTATTCTATAATACTATTCCGTCGTGCGGCGTGACTTGTGCGTGTGTTCGCCCTGCGCTCGGGACGTAGTGAGCTCGGAACTATTGTGAAGCGATTGGATTGTTGTAATAGTAAATGTGGAATGAGCTTCTTGAATGATGGCTGCGAATCAATTTGTGTGTCGCTGCTGAAGGGCTGCGGAAGGCGTGGAGTGTACTCCAGCTGTAGCGGGCGTTGATAGAGATACCGCTGTCTCATTAGTGTCTGTGTTACCGAATGTCGTTATTAGCTTTATTGTGTTAGTGAGCACTGAGGTAGGAGTGGACACTCGGCACCTAACGGGATAAAATACGGCTCGAAACATTGTATGAAAATCCGTCGGTTTCAAAGTTTTAGATTTACGCTGTTGTTTAATGAATAAAATAATGCCGTTAATGATTTTTGGAAATTCGACTTCTGCGCGAGCTAAAAGCTGGTCATATGTGAAAGTGAGAAATAGTGAGTTCGTTTCGAGAAGCCGTGGTAGTGGCAACATCGGTTGTATTACGTCTACGGTTATTATGCACTCGTTGAAATCGTCGAGCGGCACTCGCGACCGGCTCTTTGACTCATTTTAATTCAGTAGTCTGTTCAAAGAGAGACTCCCGTTGAAAATGCTGGGATTATGTTTTAAAAACGCATATACAATTCGTTACATCTATCTCTTTCACCGCTAGTGACTAGTAAGTGGGCGGAAGGTTTAAATGCTATATGATTTGGCAGCAACAAAAAAATTTGTAAACAATCAATCAACTTGGCATACAGTACAGCCTGTGTTGGGTAGACTGTTTTATCCGATTTTGAACTGACACGTGAAAGTAAACAGTCTTTCAATAAATAAGTTGTTACGTAAGAGGACTTAAAACAAATATTGTAGACACCTCAAGGCCGTATTCACGTCTACCGCTGCAAGCAAGAAGTTGTAATGACGCAGTTTGCTGGAATACGAATTTGCAGCCGAGTCCCAACTCTCGTTCAGCGGTGTAACTAAGTTACGCGAAGGGCATCGCGTTCGCGACACGACATTCGTAATAAAATCGTCGCGAGATGAATTCAAGAAAAAAAAATGTATATCTCGCCAAAGGAAAGCCTCGACGCCGAAAGATTCATTCTCGAGCCGTTAGCGCTCGCCATCTTGAAATTAGAGTTTTTTAATTAAAGACCGGCATTTTCAAGATATCATCCCCCTTTGTCGTCGCGCTATTATTTGGGATTCTCTTTTTGGTGAGCTAAAGACTGTGATTATACAAATTTTTTAAGCGTTCCCGTTTCGAGAGGGGATAGGGGAGGAGCGGGTGACGTCGTAGCTCTTTGACGCGCCGGTTGTAGTATGTTTTATTCAATTTTTTCGCGGTTTACAAACTGTGCCAGGTCTCCTCCGGCTCGGGGATTGTTCGCCGAGTGCTTTTCGGACACTCGAAATTGTGATTTTATATTTTTGCGGTGGATAGGTCTCGAAGTCATTTTTTTATTGTACAGAGATCGACTGACGGTAGTCTGACTTTAATCATGACATCTCTTTCCAACTTATAATTAAATTTATAATAATATATCTCTCTCTTTCGGTCCCTCTTTATGACGGATTGTAACTTGATACAAAAATGTTTCCTATTCTTGACTCTTAGTACTTAAATTTCGCGTCACTTTTATTTTTACCGCACGCCATCCTTAACGAAGCGTTTTATGAAAATAAACACCGAAAAATCTTAACTTTACATCTGCGAAACGCTGAAATTAGGTGCATGCCAAAACAAGCCTTACATTTAACTAGCATTTAAGGTCTTCTTTTTAGTACAAAGTTCAGATAAACGTCACAAAGCGTTTGCTTGAAAAGCTCCTAATGACCTAAAGGTCCTACGGGTCATTTTTGCTTTTTTTTACCCCCCGGTCTAAATGTAGAGCCGTTTGAACTGCCGTTTCAGTCTCGGCAGATGGCCAAATTGTACTTATGAAATAGTCTTAACGAATATTTTATATCTAGTTAGATTCTTTCTATGAACCATGTACCGACGTAGTATGTTTCAAAGAGTTTCAATTAAATGTTTCTTTCTTTTGTCCACAGATGGCAGTAGTTGTAGCCGTGCGCAGAGTGCGAGGTTCGAGCGAGTTGGGCGCGACATCACTTCGAGGTCGGCTTCCAATAGTACGATAGTGTTCGGTAAGCTATCTCTTTACAGCCTTGTGACAAACGGGTGTGGGCTTTTAACGGGTACCACTTTATGTTAAGTGGTCATTGCAGTCCAGACCATGCCTAGTCAGCCATGGAGAGGAACACCGTGCCGCCATAGTCTGACCTCCCAGGTTTAGTGGTCAGACACAATGACTGCTAAATCGGAAGTCGTGGATTCGATTCCTCGCCGAGAGCAAACATGCGTGTTATGAGCACATTTATAATACTATATAGGTATTATATAGTATATGTGTTTATCGGCTGTCCGGTTACCATAACACTGGCGTTTAATTGCTCATTTGTAATCAGACAGACGCGTCTGCAACCGACCCAATTGTTACTATTATCATTAGGCATGCGAAAGCTAAGCGCCTGTGCACGATCATTGATATCGAGGAAAGGCTTCAAGCGAAGCTTGCAGTGCTCAACAGCAGGTAAGTATGAAGAAAAGTGACATTTCATCAAAGCAAAACGCTGTGATATTAGATGTAAGCAGGAAACCGTGTTCTGTTACATTTCAAATCTACGTTCAGTTCGACCACTATGAAAAGGGCAGGGTTATTAGGGGATGCGATTAGGCATTAAATCCAGCCGTAATCTAGTTAAGGCTTTACATCTGTAATATAAAACTGCTAGGTGACAGACTGACGGTTCCAGATATTAGCACAGCCAAACCCGCTGAAACTAGAATTCTGAAATTATCCACATAGGTTCTTCATATTGTGTGTGAGAACTAAGAAAGGAATTTTGTAAATTCCACCACTTAGAGGGGGTAAAATAGGGGTTGTAAGATCGTTGAAACGTTAATTTGGAAGCTAAAGACCTGAAGCATTACATTTACGTTCGTTGTTTGTAAGTAAAATTAACGCCTTCATTGGTTTTTGCGAGCAACGCCGCGGGCAAGAGCTAATTGAATAATCAATTAAATGCGAAAATAGAAAATCACATTCTAGACGTTTACTTCCAAGTGACTATCGTTTTACAAAATGCCAATGAATGTGTCCCATTGCGAATTGAAGCCGTCAAGGCGTCGGATCCGTTCAGTTTCATTCTCATCCGCGTCCCGACTAGACGACGTTACTCTATTGTTGTATAAAAAACAAAAGTCACTAAAACAGAACAGAAATCGAGTTCTAGAACAATACAACATAAACACATTGTCATTACTCCACGTGTGTATATATTTGTGTAGCGACATTGAGAGTGACCGAATTGACAGCCGTGAGGTCATCACACTCCGCCCTCGGGCGAGGGCGCGGTCGCACGGATGCGAAGCGAACGGATGGAACCTGCGCGTACTCGCCGTCTCAATAATGAATCACTCTGTACATCGTGTACTCGACGCGGCAACTCTAGCGTACTCTGGAATGATTGATGTCAAGCACGCGAGCGGGATTGGCGCTCCCGACGGGCGTGACGAGGAAAACGACTATTGTGTGTGACTTTCATTGATTTGAGACATTTTTTAATGAAACGGACGATTTGAATTAACCACGTATATACGATGTAATTTTAATGCTCATTTAGTGTCAGTTAGCGAATCAATATCCTAGTGAAACTAATCCAAAATGAATCCGCAACGTCCAAATGTCACATCCAGCCGCTACAGTTCGTGGGTGGTGCAAAAAGTCGTAATAAAGAACCGTACACAGGAAATATCTGTCTTGTCGCTCAATAAACTGAGTAAATTGGACATCGACCCCCGCGGCCTCCGCCCCTCGCCTCCCGCGAGCTGGTCTCCTTTTAAATGTGATTATCCACTTTGGCCCTTCTAATACTTCAACAGTATCCATAATAATAATAATAATTCCACGCACGGCTATCCGATGCTCTTCCTCTCTCATTTTTCTTTACAATTTTCTGAAACCCTTAAATGTCGGTTTTGTCTTTCATGTTTCAAGTTACATCGGATTTAGCATCATCTATGATGAGATCTTATGAGATCAATCTCCAAAAATACCTTTACAAGGCTCAGTACATCACATACAAAGAAGCTAACGTTCAAGCTTCTAGACGCTTCTAGATCCATAGATTCGGGTGGCCGGCTAATCCACAGTCATATTTATTGATCGGATATATATCAGCATAGACTGCAGCCGCTGAGTGCTAACAACAGGGTCAGATGTCTGCTTGAAATATTGAAGCGCTCGAGCCGCTTAAAATTAACCGCTTCGCTCAGAATTTCATTAGCTCATTACCATTTATCATGTAACACGTTAGTTCTGACTACTAAAGCTTCGGCACCCTCGTCATCCGCGTCGGGGGGAGACGCTAATATGCATGGTAGAGATGGGCCGAGTTGAAGTTACACCGAGTAACCGAATAC
>DWEM01000060.1:0-27691 GCA_018245935.1 Agara belti belti
TATATATATATATAATCGTCGTATTTAAGTACTAGAAAGTTACGTGTTTCTTACCGTCTGATGGTGATGATGTTGATAGAGCATCTCTCATTCCTTGTGCATGCGTTACTGCTTTTACATCTTGTACCAAAATACAATTAGAATTGTCTATATTACTTTTAATTGACGATAACGCTGCAACAACGAGAAGCACGAAGCTTTATTAAGAGTAACCCTACAGAAATTTCGTCAAAATTAACTATTTTAAAAACATCTAAATGTAAACAGAACAGAAGCGTAATTTTGTGCATATAAAGTATTCAGTTTTTAAATTTGATAAATCTATGATTAAATCTATATTCTTACAGTCGTATGTTGTAGACTCCACAGTACAAAAAATGCGATAGAATGAGATATGTCGTTTGAGAATTTGACGTTGGCTAGATCAACGGGTGAATAAAGCAGGGGAGGTGTCGTGACGTTCTGTCGGGTTTTAATTAACCGGAGCGTGGTAGCTGCGCATTCTCTGGCAGTGTGACGAACCAATTGGTTCCGTTGGTGATTCCGAGCGGCTTGTAAGCACGTAGGTGGCTCAGTTACACCCAACCATTTCTTACTACCGGGAATGCTATTGTCCGCTCATTATGCGACAGTCGTCAAACTCCCAGTCTATTGAATGCTGCGTTACGCAGCCCAATTTTCTAATTCTTCACGCGTCGGCCAAGACAAGCACGAGCTCCTATTAAATTACCGCAAGAAGTAATTCTTATTATATTACAAGTGCACATTATAAAATGATGTAAAAAATTTACTTCGTTTGTATTACACAACTTTCTATTTTTATATTACAATTCATTTAAATTGTCACTCTACATTTTGTTTCAACATAGAATTGACGAATTGAAATTTCGAAGGGATAAACAAATGGCATAGGTATTGTAATGTAAAAGAAAATTTACTGCGTATATTTATTCGTTTTATCACTCTGCCTACGACCGGGTTTAGACGTATTTTGAAGGATGTGTTTAATTTATTTTTATAAGGCGTGCTATGGGTGTCACCATGCATGCTTTGAATAAAAACTGTACATCCGTTGCCGTGGATTTTATTGAAGAAACGGTACTGAGTATTTATTTATTGCTTTGTTGCTAAATGCTAGATGCTCGTATCCATATGCTTGTTTTGGCGCAATTATGTTATCATCTCGTCCCTCATCCAGTATAATTTATCGCTAAGATTTATTTTGAGATAAGGATCACGATGCGTTGACGCCATTTGGTCCGGCGTCGAAATTGGACTATTTACTTCGTTGGATTGAGGGTCGCTAGTTGACGACAATAACCTTTATCGCCGCCGATCAATAGATAAGTGGCTAATTTATATTCAATGCAAGGGAGTGCATTTAAAGTTGTATTGATTTTTTAAATCCTTGCTGCTAAACAGAGATTGTGAATATTTATCCAAATGGTCCCGGATGCATAGAAATATTACAAAAGTTTCGTTTTATTCCCTAGAATGTCTATTGATTTGTGTGTTAAATGACAATTAAACTATAGGTACTTATTTATTGAGAAAATGTTATGGCAAATTTAATACTTTTTTTATGTTTCATATGTGAAAATAAATGAAATTATAAAGTATTTCATGTATCTATTGTCTTAATGCAGTTAGTATTAAAGTTTATATATCGGTATACATTAACATTGAAAACGAAGCACAAAATCGCCTATAAAAATGGTAACTACTCACAAAAGAATACCAGATGACGTAATTTCCGCCCACAAAAATGAAATATAACAATGTGGCATGTCGCGACTTTCAATGATCCCTCGTAAAATCTATAAATTTTGCCATAGAATCGACGAGAATAGGAAATGGAGGGTGCTCTGGTCGACGTCGCATCAACGGCGCACGAGACGATTGTGTGCAGATGGACGATGTTTGCTATCTGTACTATTTTTCGAGTTAATACAATTTATTGTAATACGATTCAGCATAGATTGCATCGTGCGTTGGGGGAGCGAAACTCGTTTGATAGAGTCCCGGGGGATAGAGCGACGCGCCGTTGGACGGCTCGGTATTAGTCACGTGATAAATCTTTCGCTCCTCGTGTACGTCACCCTATCTCTTTCTATTTTACGGGACAGATCATACTAGTCTCCTACTCTTTTCTAAATATGATCTACAGCGAGGGACGAGATCTTATTTGTCCTATTCCATAAGAAGTGCGAACAGAAACAAATCTATTCCGACCGAACGCAAATTTGATACTCGCCTATAGTTTGATTTGTCCAGAAATCCCTCGTGTGTCTATTAAATAGGAAAAAGTGAACGCGTAAATAATATAATACTTCTGACTGCGTAAACTACCTGTGACACAGTGTCTAGTTAATATTATTTTTAGATTATAGAATAAAAGAACATTGATACAAAAGGCAATCTAATACAGAGCTTTACTAACTCAACTAAAGACATTAATTATTTTGTGCTCAGATTGTTACAAAAACACAGGCCACAGTCGTGCTTGTTGTCACTTGTGTTTCGATTGTTACAAATAACTATCGGCGAGAGAATTTTAATAAAACATTTGGGGCTGTCTAAATTTCAATTACATTAAAAAGTTGACGTATCTACATTCGGCCCTATTCACGGTGGATGCAAGTAATGAAGGGTGCAACAGATGGTGCACATTTTTTCATTACTGTAGTAAAACTACCGTCATAGGAGATTTATGTCGGATTAAACTACAGAACCGCTTTTTATTCGCTACACATCCGGAACGCCCGAAGGCGTGTCGACAAATAGTTCGTTGTGTTCTGTGCTTAATCGTAGGTGAAGATAAAATATCAATGAGTTTCATTTATATTTTAGGCTTTTGCTAGTTCCTCCCTGGATGTAATTTTATCAAAGCAATTTACGAATATAGCTTCTTAGTCTGCACATTTGTGTACTCATCAATATTCTTTTTTTATATGAAACTGTTCATAACAAAATTTTAAATTAATAACTTCAATTGAAGGGATGTAACAATAATATATTCATTTATGTCAGGAATACCTACATTGACTTTCACTATAATGTAAGTGTGAAGTTAAATGTTAAAAGATGTAAACCCAGTCGTAGGTATTTCGATCAAATAGATGTTCTAAGGGAAAGCCGGAACTAGAATACTTTTGATGAGACTAGAATAGGTGTAAGAAGTTTGTTAGAACCATATCTAATGGAAATCCTTAGTCCTCTATCTCTACGTGAAATAGACGTGACATTACGTAGATATGCATGTAAAATGTTATGAACGGGCGCTTAAGTCCCTTAATACTTCCACAGTAATCTAAGTCATTAATTCACGATATGCTGGTATCATACATGCAGGTCGAACTTCGCGTGACTTAGGGTCGTTTATGCGAAAGTTTGATATACCTATTGACTATTATTTTACCTTTACAGCTTTTAAACATCTGTTACATTCATATTTAAATGAGTGTGTTTCATTTGTCTGTTATAAATTCCCATCTGAATACTGCAATGCATCCATTGGTATAATTATATTAGAAATTTGGCTTTCTTTCGTAACATTTTACCTACTTTTTTAGAATCACTACTACTTGAGTTACTCCAACTGTCGGGTCGAACCGAAAATCAGCTCTGTGACGTAGTCGTGGCATTCGCTGAGTCCGACCCGTTTCCCGGCTTTGTGTTGCACCACAGGGAACAAATGAATATGTTTTTCTTCTTATCATTTACACATTTTTTTTATTTTGTTGTCATATTATTTCATATTTTATTGTTATTGTAATTGTGTGTTATTTGGGAACAAACAAAGGTCGCGAATAATCGGATATTTCTTTTCTTACTTGTGTTTAACATTGTCAATAATCTTTTCTTTAACATTAACAAAATTAAATAATAGTGTACTTCTTGTACCATTCAATATATTTTAGATGAGAATGTTGCGGTAGAGTTCTTATATGTAATATCGGTATAATCGGTATCTCATTAGATTGTTGATATCTTAGGGAAATCTAAATGTGGTCATTTGGACGCGTATTAGTCATTCAATTAGATATATGTGTTTCGTTTTGAAGTTGATGCGTTACCGCCGCCTATATGCGACACGCTGCTCTTATCGGTCTCCATAATTTAATGGGAATCTAAATGAAGCGAGATCCGATACGATAAGATCCGATACATTGAGACGGTTCATTACGTCGCTTTCTTGAATCGAACGCGTACTTGTTTTTATTTTATTGCCTAAAATGGAACTTTCTCCTGATACACTGTGAAATATTTTTCATATGAAAACAATAAAGCAAATGTATTTTAACAAACATAGTGGCGTAAGATTTAAATTTTTAAGAGATAACGATATCGTACGCAACAGTCATTTGATACGAGAACACGTGTGCATTATTACTATCTCAAATGATTTTTGTTTTAGTGTATATAACATTTACATATTTGTATTTTGTACGACTAGCTTTTGTTAATGAAATGAAGTACAACTTTTAGCTCCAGCGGACGAGTCCGACCCGTAAACTCGGACGTCCGGGTAGCATGTTGAAGATATTCAGTGTTTACTTCAGCACGAAATAAAGAGCAGTAACTGTTAAAATTCAACGAAAAATCTGACGAGAAAATTATTATTAGATAACTATGGCAAATAATAATTTTTGTAACCGATGCATTTGATTAAACAGTTGTTTTTGAATTAATTGCGCAAAACAGCTGCAACAATTGTAATATCATATTGAAACACAATGCATACTTAGGTACATTACATTTTAATATCATACGTTTATACGGATATTCTAACGGTCAGGCATTCAGAAAACTATTTTAATGTATATACGAATACGGACTAAGAAAAACAACAAAAATATCGTGTGTTATTTGTTTTCAGTCCCTCAAGTATGGTCATGGAAACTACATACAGTGAGAGCTCAGTTACGTAATACAATGTTTGCGTGATTGCTCGACGAAAGGTGGCATGACTTATGAGCTACATATTTTTACCATTTACTGGTTGGTGACTAAAAATATTCCCATTACAAAATGTCTTGAGTTTTAATTATAAGTACAACCATTAAACATAATCTCTAATAGATTTTTAGTTTAGATTACAGGCAGATGTATATAGGCTGTAGTGCCAGTTTAACATCGGGTGCCCAGTGTAGTTAGCAAATAAAATTATAAACAATAGTAAACCAACAAACAATAGTAAACAATAGTTGTGTTATGTCAAAAGATTGGTATAAGCCGTTCGGATCGCTCAAATTCCTATGCGCTGTAGGAATTCAAAATTTATGTGCCTATGTTGAAAAATGTTGGTATTTTATCAGAATAATAAACACGTAACGCGTTCCATTTGCTCATATCGAGTTCGCATAGTAATTTTTGTTCGGGGTAAATGCACGAGCGGATTTAGGTCACAAGCAGTTATCACAGTGGTCGCGGGCACCCACTTCAATACTATTTTGGCTCCATCTCGAATGTGTCTGCGGTTTTGACTTTTATCGTCGCAATCTCTATAACAGTCGATTCACCGTTCGTCAAAAATAACTATTATGACTGAACAGTTTTATATATATTCTGACACCATTCACTCTTAGTTTGGAATTCTCACGAATTAGATCTGTGTACCTACGATACGATACCTCGAATGATTGAAAGTTTACATTATAAAGATAATTAATATAAATGGGCGATTAATAAAGCTTCATGCGAGTGCGATAGTATCTCGAATATTAATCAACAAAAAATTCATATCTCAAATATTCATACTTGAATTTGGACGAGACTTATGATTAGTCGTTTCGCAGATAGGCCGAGATTTCTATCGGCTGATGTATCCATAATAAAATGGTATAGGACGTGGAAGTGCGAGATAATTTATAACCACGCTAACACAGGAGCGGCGGGCCCGGGGCACGCACCGCGTTGCCTTGCGTTAGTCGCATCATTTATATTTTTCTGATGTTTGTTTTGTTTTTTATGGAGCTCTTTGTGAATACCGCTCGCGAGATCTAAACAAAGACTGATGGGAGACTAATGGTCTACGACTTTCATGGCACTGGCGGTGTTTAACTAACTTATTTACATCGGGTAGTGTATGTTTGGATCGTATTCGCTTCGAATTTTGATTTCCGAAAGTAAGAAAATACTTGCTGTTAATTTGATTTTCGGTTAAAAGAAAAAGAAATATGTGTTTCAGAGTGTCTGTCTTATTTACCCTTGTAACAAATGTAATGTGCTTGCTTATTGTAGGTGCCTAATATTGCGTCCTGTCTATTGGTTGTGAATTTTTGTAATCCTTCAGGCTGCGGGGTCTTTTTAGATAAATTTCCAATCAGGAAAGATTAAATCTGTCCCTCACTGAATGAAATCATGGCCGGATCCAGTGAGACTTGAAAGAGAATCTTTTCTTTTGTATCCATAAGAATTAAATTCGAACGAAAAATAGAAATGGTTTATCTATATAATCATAGGAAATAGATGGTGCTAAATCGCCATAGAAACAAAGCTAAACAAACGATGTTAATATAATGCACAATGATTGTTTTTCTCTTTCACAAAGATTATACCGTTCCCGGTAAAGTTACTTGATTTGATCATTTCAAACGATGAGCACACTCCTATGCTAATCGTTTGTACAGAGTTAAGTTATGAATAATTTAATCGACATTCCGAGCGAGTTAATAAAAATACTGTCTTAACAAGCTATTCGGACTCCCTGTCGTGAGTAAACAAAGATATATCGATAATGTTTTTGTGTTGTTATGAAATAGTCATATATAAAAATATCTACATGCTTACAAAGGTGACTGGCTCTTATGGTAATAAACCTGTTAAGGACATTATTGCATTATATTAAATTTTATTGTAGGTACCATTTAATTGCTTTGTATATTTTTGATCATTGAAAACGTTCAAACCGAAAAAGCAATACCTACGAGTAAATGTAAATGTCAGTAAATATGCTATTGCTAATTAATCTACGTGACGCACACCGTGCATGCATGCTTTTGTCCGTTTTTAAAGCGATGTGTTTCAATTTACATTATTTATAACATTGTTAAAAACACTGCTATAAATTCTGTCTCGTTACTTGTTTTTGAATCTTACGGTAAGAGTTTCGATATTTGGCAAAAAGTCAATAAACTGTTATCAACTAAGCAAGGAACTCTTTATTAAACTAACTTACCTATGAAGTAGGCCAGCATGGCCGCCAGAACCACACATAGGCAGATCATAGCTATAGCGAGGCACTTCCACGTGCAACGGTGCTGGCATCGCTTGTCTATGTGGAAGCGGGAAGGAGAGTAGACGGGCACGGGGCTGGGCTGGTTGGCTCGCAGAGGAAACACCGGCATCACCAGCGGTTGGTTGGCTAGCTGGCAGTGGCCACCCAGGGTACCCCCACCCATGCCACTCGGCATGCCAGCGCCAGCTAATCTGTGAAAGAATCAAATGCTTAGTAACTTCCACGTCTAATTTTATAAATATAACTTATGATACACGTGATTCAATAGGCTTAAATAAATTGTCTCGAATATTATTTTAATGTATGATTGCCAAATTCAAAAAAGTACGTAGGTACCTGTATAATAGAAAAAAGGAATAACGTATGTACTTGCGCACATTTTACTATTCATTTTATTATACATACATATATAGTACACACATATAATTTAGTGCATAAAGATTATCATAAGTATCATCATATAATATAAAAACAAAAATTTCATTATTTGTGTTCCACACGATTTACTGCTTGGGATTAGTCTTGGTTGAATCTCAAATACATTCTCATTTTTGACTTTATTATTCATTGAAGATTGTTTAAATCTCAGGTAGAGCCTAAATTAACTAGTGGGTTGATAGCCCCAAATGTTGCGCAGCGAATCTGCGCTCCGCACCATATGGTGGCCGACTGTTCTCCTTTTTAGACAATCAAAACGTATCATTATCAAGAATTTCCGACAAAAAAACGACGATCCGAGCATTTAAACATGTCCGCCTCGAGACCATTAATCAATTAGGCGAAGTTCTCGTGTCCCGAGTAAATGTAAAGGTTGAAATAATACCATATGGCATAGCAGGACGGTGCGTCCACCAACTGACGCCAATATAATGGACCTCTAGTTTAAAAAGAATAAGTAAAAAAGACTCGAAATAATTGGACCGAGTTTAGCGAGAACGAAGCGTGACTCTTAAAGGGTTTGTTTCGAGGATCCTCTCGACTGTAATTTTCCTTTGAATGTAGCCCGAGGATCGTTCGGTGGAAGAGCGAATTCATTAAATCGTGTACAGAAATCACAATAGCGGTGCACAGAGCTCGACTCTTGAATGCTTTAAAAAGTCAATTGTGTTCGTACAATATTTACATAGTGAGTAGCGATTTTGTAAACATTACAATAAATTTTGTAACAATTTAAAAATGTTAATGTCGCATTCGAAATAAATGCAGTTCTCATATCTCAAAATTCATTTTAGTTAATAATATTTTATTGAGATACATTTTATTGGAAACATGTTTAATTTTAATGACATTATTATTCTAATATAACGATAAAATTAAAGAGGGTTAAAAATATTGAAACTGTTGTGTTCATACTAAAATGATCATTCGTGAGCAAAACGGTATTGATTCATGTAATCTACCGATTACTAGAATAGTAATTGGAACTACTAGAAGTTTTGTTGCTAGTTGTCGCCGGAAGAAGAGCGCCGAGAGTCTGTTGAACGACACTTGCTGTCGCGAGCTTTAAAAGGGTGCTTACTCGTAGTAGGTTAGCTCGTTACTGTTTTCTTATTAATGAATACTTAAAAAAAGCACAGTTGATCAGTCGCTTTATGTGATGAATCCTGGATCACGATATATTTTGTACGACTAACTTTAAGGGTGATTCATTAATATGCACTGTTTCATTGTACTACTTCTAATGTTAAACCCTGTCTACTAGAATGTTATGTCTAATAGCGATTGTTCCATTGTAACTGCACACGTAATTGAATTCCTTAAAACCATTATCGTTGCTTTTTTATTGTTTGTAATATGGTGAACGTAGTATCATTACCGATCAAAGCGCATCATTTCCGCACGTTACCGAAATGAGCAGAACGATAATTTAGTTTTTGTTTAAGATAATTGTGCGGTGAGGCAATATGATGTTGCATGATACAATTGTCTGCGGATTTCAGAGCTCGAGCGGAAATGAGCATTCTATTTTATGAACAGGAATCGTGCGTTAGAATAAAGGAGATTTGGAAGTGGAGAGAAGCGGGTGAGACAATTAACGAGGCCGACGACAGTTACTATTGTAGGACAATGCTGCGATATTTCAAGCGCGGATGGACGGGTGTTTGGTGGGATTTTGACAGCCGCTCGTCGTGAGTAAGCTCTTAATGAAGCGGTAAATAATGAGCAGACGTTGCATAGCGGGAGAACGGAGTCTAATAAACATTAAGCTCACAAATAGTTTAGACAAAATCTATATAATGCAAAAGTATTGTGACGCCGAATAAAACGGTAACACCGTTTAAACAGTATGAACAATGGAAGGAATCAGCGGTAAAAACAATTGGTAGCGCGGTGGGTGTGCGACAGAGCATGGATTTACTGCAGGTAGCAGTAGGAACTCGTTAGTCGTCCGAGGCATGCCGTTGTCGCATAGTTTTTATCGCGGTAATCGCGCGTGCAGCGGTCACTTCTAGTTTCGAAACGGGCTTCATCGACCTCTAACTCGGAAACCAGATGAAACAAAAAAGAATAAAATGCAGGCACGGGCCGTGAGAACGCGTCTCCTTGGGCTCGGCCGCTTCGTGCCGTCCATTTATCTTGCATAGTCGTGCGGGAATGGACCGGACAGCGATGTGCTCTTATTGTATCGCGCCCCTAAATATAGGTCTATGGAGGTAAGCCGCTATGCTTTTAGTTCTAAAATGATCGTTTCGATGACCGGCTGTTGTAGAATGCTGGCTTACGTCCGGTTTTTTGCAGTACGACAAGTATATGTCGATATTTATTTATGTTGAGTAGTTCGGCAACAATTTGTATGTACATAAATGAGATACCTCATGTGTGTATAAATTTCTGTTTGAAATATTGCCTTTATAGAGGTAACAACTTTTTCAGACCGTATCTAGCTTTACTATTATAAAGTTAGAGTAAAACTAACTACTCGTATCTACCTATAGGTAATATTGTCCGAGTCAGAAACGCAGGAATGTTAAAATCAGACATTGCTTAGGTCTACAAAAAGAGGGTAAAGGGTAAGAGTCTTATCAAGGGTGACGGTATTATAAGAGGACAGTAGGCTTAACGGAAGATAGCGTCGTGACGAGCAACTGGCGCTTGGCCCGCGGAGACCCTCGGGGCTAATCGATACTGTCTCGTCTACCTACCTATCTATATGTTACAAATGTTGCCGGATTTGTTCGACACATATAAAGTGTACAAATAACTTGTAAAGATTGTGTAGAAATATCCGTCAATTCTCTCACAAACGACACACGTTTTTCTAATACGAGTTTATTAACTAACAGAAAATATTTGTAACTAGTTATAAGTTTAAGATACCTGCAAACGGCCTGAAATATGGGTGAAATTAAACACAAAAATGGGTAAACTTGAAAGTAGCATCCGGGCGCCAACACTTAAAAATGAGGACAATTGTGTACTAACGAGAGACTTGTGGTTCGTTTCCGTGCACCCAAGTGAGTAACGTTTTGTTGGAAATATGGCAATTGTCATTAAAATTAGACCATTGTGTAACAAAATATGTATTAAATATACTATGATCAGATAAATGCATACTGAAGGTGAACGTATTTTCATTTTTCAAACACATTCATTATAAACAAAACTTTTATAATAATAAATAAATAAACACAGACTTCAAATGGAAAACTGTTCTAAAACAAATTAATGTGCACTAAAAAGTAAACAAATAATACAAGGTCCAATCTTGTTATTCTTGAAGTCGGTGTCCGCCAAGAAACACTGCAATATAGGTATATTGCAATATAACGCTAGGTAGCGTTTCCTGTAGTGTAATGTCCAAGTCCAAAGTTACTAGGTAACAAACATAAAAAAAAATACAGTCGAATTGAGAACCTTTTTTTGAAGTCGGTTAAAAATTAAGCGAATCTGTATGTAATAGAGATAGGTACAAAATAATTTTATTAAGCATCGTTATTCAATTAAAAAGAACAGAAGTATTACCGTAAGGAAACATACTTTGAAGTGATGTTCAAAATACAAAATTAGTAAGCGAAGTTTTAGTGGCGCTCAACCCTCCCCCACGAGCTTGTAATGCAAGTCATGGGTGTAAATTTAAGAAAGCCCCTCGATTTAAAACGAAATGTGTAACAATGGCGTTGCTCGGTTCTGCCAATTTCCGCCCTACCAGTTTAGTTCAAGACAAGGAATAAAATTACCACTGATGTCTTTCATAAAGGGCGAATGTTTTAATGAAGCAAGATTTAGGAGTTGGTGTCTTCGGTGCGCGTCGTTATATCGTAGAAAATATTACTCCACGCCACAACGCCACTTTTTATTGCTTCCCAGCCTAATTAGAACATAAACGTGAAGCCAAAGGACGTAAACTGAGCGTTCTCAGAGTTCGTAGTAACAGTTTTGACATTTCTGTTTATTATATTTTTTTAAAATACTGTTGGTACAGTGGCTAGAGTCGCAAACAAAAATCGCTTTATAATTTTAGAAATTACCCTTAAATTTATGTATATATAGTAATACAAAATAATTTAAGTGCTATCCTCATCATTATACAGTACAATACAATACAATACAATAACTCTTTATTGCACACCACAAATACAAGGTTATAAAATAGGATACGAGCTAAAGAAGGCATGGACAATATATTCAATCATTAGAAAGCAATTATGTCAATTTAATTACCTACCTGATTATTTAAATTCTTAACAATTATTTTATCTTCAAATCAATATATTTTCGTTAAAGTTTCAACAGTTTACGAAAATTTGTATGTATTTACTAAAACCTTTAATTAGTGTATAACTTAGCCACTATGTTGCAGTTACAATTGCGGGAGATATCGGAGCCCAGCAGTGACAGTAAAATGACTTGCAACGAAATTGTTTGTTCCACAATCAGCATATTAATGAAAAAAAAATTGACTTTCATATATTAGATGAGTGTTCTTTATCAATATATATTAAAACGTAATTATTTGGAAGTTCGATAGCATTTGGCCACAATTAGAGACAACTGTTATAATAAACGAAACGATATACTGCCATTTTAATTTGTAATATCGTTTGAATCGTATTTTACCAATAAACAGAATGAACTACGACAGTTGATTGAGCTTAATTTATTTTGGGCGTAGGAGTCGGCTAGACTTGTAAATTGTTATTCATTTCCGCCGCAATCAGCTGGCGATCGAATCTCGTCTTGTTTTATACGTAATCGATGTCATTGATTTGCATCGAACATTATAATAAGGGAGCCATAAATCCGCGCGCGATGTTCCAGCAATTCAAATACAGCTCTCGAAATCATTGAACTCGCAACTTTTATTAATAACTCTAGTGGCACGTTGTTTGTTTTAGTTGCCGGAGGACTCGGTTAGGTAACGTTGAAGTTGATTCATGAATGAAAACGTGCCTTGTGCATCGCCAGTCGGGTCTAGTGCGAATACGCGTGCGCCCACTCGAATATATTTAGCGAGTATAACTTTCCTGGAAATATATTACGCGACGGAAGCCCTAATAAATAATTGCAGAATCAGTTTTCGTCCGATTTTCTCTCTAAGACGTGATTTAGTGCGCGCAAATGCGCAAATTCTGGTATTTTTAGAAAGTCCGCAGTTTGCTTGTTTTGATCATTAATTTTCTTTTACGTTAAAGCTTCAAAAATATGTAATGAAAATGATGATATAATTGCAATGAAATGTCTAACGTTTTATTTGAATATTTGTTACCTAAACATAAATTAAGTTCTTTCATTTCAGATTTCTAAAGATTGAAGGCAACAACGGCGAATTCGTGCCTACTGTTGCGATCATTTATGCCAGGTTTTAATTTATAAGGCGAATTATGCACAATATCATTGCACCAGAGATACCTAATGCAAACGGTTATTATCTTAGCATTATCTGTTGCAGTAGCGCAGAATAAGTTCGGTGCGAGCCGATCCGCCTCCGGTTTTATCCAGAGAAATGAATGGAAGCGATATAGAATAAGCGGCCAATTACTGGCCAGTCATAGACTGCGGGGAACCGCACGTAAATAATCGTGCTCACGCGCAGAAACCAGATAGTGATAAACAATTTTCCATTAGCCGAGCGCCCTGAGGAGCGGGGCGGCGGCGCGCACTTCCAATTTCCATACCTAACGGAGCCCGTATGCGATAGCGATAACCTTTTATTACGAACTTGTCGTTTGAAGATATTATTATGGTAATGCCATAGGAATGCAAATTTAGCGAGGCAATAGATTTTACAAGAATAGCACCACGCGCTGAGCGAAAGCGATTGGATTTAACGCGTAGGATTTGATTTAAAATTGTAAAAACATTGTTCTTATCTGCATTGACTGTAACGTGTTATATATTTAATGGTAAAGCGATTACAACTTGGTGGGATAATATTTGTGGACAGTTGTTTTCTTGTAATTTAAGTTTATCGTTATTAACAGTTTACCAATATTTTTTCATATATAAAATCATTAAATTATCGTATTAAATTATACACAAATAGGTATAAAATGAAATATCTAATCAATGAACAATACATAGTTATAATGTTATAAGAACTATTAAATCGAAGATGGTGCGAATCACAAGTTTTAAACTGAACGCTGGGCATTGTTTACTGGAATGGAAAAATGGTTTGCAGGTTCAGCGGAGTCGGGGGTGGACCGCCGTATTTCACCCTGAGTCCAATATTATTTCGACAGTGGCACAAAGCGGCGGAAGGCCCGTGTCGCGCCGCCGCGGGCGCCTCGCGAGTATCGTTCCACAATATTGTCCTGCCTCGGGTTACACTGTAAATATTTTTCGGCGGTTGGCTGATTGAAAAATTTTATCGCATTCCACCCCCGTTCCTCTGATAATGGATTGCCTTCACTCGATATGGGTATCTCGAAGATATTGAATTGATTCGTAGATATTGCAGTTACAAATGACAAAAATGTGCTCTTATAGGTGTTCTATTACGGAAACACCAACGTAGTTACATATTTAAATGACTTTTATTTTATTTATGTTCAACTTGTAATAGAAGAGACAATCTATTTCCTTGATCAAATAAAAATAATCCCAATGTGTTTCGAGATAGGGAACGGAGAAAATGCACCGAAATTCCTACCCCAAATAAGCACGGCAATATCTCCGTGATTATGTTTGCCTTCGTGGGGCCATCCCTTATCGCTTCTATTTGCCTAATAAAAGAGACTAATGAGATTCCACATATACCACATGCCTATAGATATATTCTTTGTGGGGCTCGGGACTGATTGTCTTTATATTCGTTCCCAGAACACAATAATCTCAAGGTATTTAATTTACACTTAAAGTTATAGCAGTGTTCTCGAACAATTGGAATGAATAGGCAGGTTTGCAGATAAATTGATCTACTAAAAGCAATGTTTCATAAATTACTATAGGAAATGTTTTAAAAAAGTTATTGGAAGGAGTGACATTATATGCATAAATGAAGTTACGAATTACAGCCCCCTACGAATTAAAGCTCCCTTTGCATTTATTCTCATTTACATTTTTCGGCCATACTGAAGTCATGAGCCGTGAAATATATTGAAGCGGTGTTCCATGGGTTATATTTTATCTATTAAACACGGTCGATTTCGATTTCGGCATTATGGTGTGCCATTTAAACAACCCGCAATTTATTACATGTTAGAATTTTATAAATCACAACGTCACGGCAAATTTAATGGGCGATGTAGTTCGTGTGCGGTTGGTCGAGTAATGTCACGGTGCCGTCTCCTTCATATACCAAATTGAAAGAAAGATAACAAAATGTTTCTATAACAATTCATATAACAAATAAAAGCTGACAATGTTGAAATTATTGCCCAATTTTAATACAGTTTTTCCCAGTTATTAAAGACACTTTATTCGAAAAGATATCAGGGTGATTCGGCTTATTTCACTGCGACCAAAAGTCTAATAAGTATATGTAGAACAAGGAACACTATGGTAAGACAGGGAAAACTAGCAACAATTGTGTCAATTCTTGGAAAATGGTAACAAAATCTTTTGTAGTGCGAAAAGTATATACTGTAGTCGTTTGTTTAAAGTTGGAGCGTTGCAGTAAAACTGAAGTTGCACCCGAGTGCCGTGTTCCGCTTGACCGACCCCAGTGAATGATAAGGGTATTGGGTCATTGGTTTTCCTCCACAAAACCGATTGAATTGCAAAGCTGCTTATATCAGGTAGTCGCGCGTTGAATATTTACAGGCGTAACGACTGTAACGTCCGCTAATGACCAACGCTCTAACTGGCATTTAGCTATCGTGAGAAGCAGCCCTAGTTGTCACGGTAATGGGACTACTAACAATCACAAAACTGGTCCGTACTCGTAATTCCCTTGCTTTTAATTGGAGCACGTACTTATTGTACACTAACGTAAATTCTACATTGTTCTTTTTAAATTATGTTGGAGTAAGCCGTTTAATACTTATAGCGTAATATAACGTACAGGATAGTGAAATTACATAACAGATCATTAGTACTTAGTGTAAGCTTGATATGTTACTTTAACTTCTTGAAATAATCTTAATAAATAATTGCTGCAGCTAAAAATACTAACCATATGTTTTATTGCACGTCAGGTTTGTAAGGATAGAGATATTTGGCACTCGGTACTTTCTGCCTACACCTTTAGGGACCTGGCGTGATGGTATGTTGTTGTTGTTGTGTTTTATTTCTGCATTTTTTATGTTTGTATGTTTTATGTTCACGAGTTGCACTGTATTTTAGGCGCGAGCAGTGTCTGCTGTAGGAACTTTATGATTTTATATGTCGTATTATTTTTGAAGTGTATCAGGATGCCGCGGGTCGTGACTTTTTTCAAGCAGTTTCGGTGCATTAACCCGTTCAAATCAAAAAGGATTAATGCATCTTGAGTGTTCGGTGTGTTATTGGTGTCTCTAATTACGTTTATGGTTTGGATAGAGTTATGGTAATGTTCGGCAGACTTCGTAGAGACCGGGCACCGCCGCTGTCGTGTCATTGATACTTACGACTCTGAATTTAGGGTCTGTAGGGCGAGCCATTCGTTAGTCACGCCCGATGACGTGTACCTTGGACAAGACCAAAACTTTTATTAGAAAGAATTCGTCGGCAGCTTTTTTGTTAGGTTCTTGTCTTAAAAGGTTTTTTGTTGTTCATAATTATGTCGTAGCCGTATTGTGTTAGTTTTGGTTATAAACAGTCGTCGTCTATCTCGGTTATGTTAGTTTACTTACACATTCCTTTTAATCTTTGTTTACGCATGAAAAGAACAGTTTGTCGTAAATTTGACCTAAAGACATTCCTCTGGTAACGTATGTGTCTTCCTTTAACTGCCCATTGCGGCGAAATGCATGAATTTCCGGACACAAACAAAGGCACTCGACACGCGAAGCATGCAGTACCGCGAACTCAAAGGGTAAAAAGAAAAGCCGTTTCGTGGTAAAAAGTGAGTTAGGGCGAGGCTTTGTTTGTGTATGGTCGGGGCTAAGTGTTTAGATAAGTGCTGCGGAGAGCGGTGCCTTGCTCGTTTGTTATCTCTCAGGGTGTATGGAGCTTGGACATATGGAGCCGTCCTGTGTGGTCCGCTTTTTGTCCTCCTACCCTATTACTTTACCGTATACATTGAATTACATTATTAGCTTCTCAAAAATAATGTTACCTTTTACTTCTATGAGGTGTAAGTTGGACTAATATTAAAATTATGCTATTTGTGGAGTTGGCATGGTTTAATTTCATTCATAGTCAATGGTTTCTGAAATGTTAGCGTAATGGTCAGTTTGTGACTTGTGAACTTTACATATTTAAAAAGGAAGAAAGTAAATTTAGGCGGGAATACGTCTATATTACATATCACTGCGGTCATGCCAGCCGCCTATTCATTACAGTTATTTATAGGTGGCACTGTCAAAGCGAGGTTTGTATTTATTCGTACGGTGACGGTTTGTTTATTTTTAAAACGGGTTAGGTTAAAATACGGTGCAGCGATAAGCGTCCGGTGATCCGGCATGGCACCGAAATATCCTTGCGCCGGCGCTGATTCTACCGATACTGTCTATGTCACTGTCACTAATCCACTACATGTCTTGACGCGATGTACGTCTCTTACTATAATTAGAACTACGTTATTATGCTCACAGGAATGCGGTCAACGAACTCCTAATTATTGTTTATTGTCTATAGTTCAGAATTATGTTTGATTCGATTAGGACGTGTTACGCTAGGGTAATCACTGACAAACTATTTTTCAGTGATAATTCACCGGTGGTATAATTTAAAATGTCTAAAGTATCGACGACTGTCTATATATCTTTACCTACCTAACAAAACTATTCGGTGGAACAAAATTCAATGCTACCGCAGTGCACGAAGACGACGAATGCAATCAATATTGAAGAGAAACAATAGGCATCTCTTATTCAAAACGGAAACTATTACAGTCTCGTCATTGTATTCAGGCCTCACCTCAACGAGTAAATTATTCAAAAGAACAGTGGTCTGTTTACAAAATCTAAGAAGATAAGTATTGAGAATATTTGAGAAAGATTGACTCTCAGGCTGTCGTCGTTTGTTTGAAAGATCGAAATATTTTCGTGACAGTAAAATTATCTCGGATCATCTTGGATCATCCTTTGTTCTAAATATTACGTCACACGTCGTCGACATCATCGATGGTTATTACTCCAACCACAAATAGAATAGGCTAAATAGTAAAGACAATAACATGTTTTCGTCTTAACATGTTGGATCTTTTATATTTATATACATAAAATACATTTTTCATAACGAGGATAAGAGAACTCGGACGAAAGTTGTATATTAAGTTTAGACTTGCATCTTAATGTGTTGAGGAATGTAGGGACAAATAGAGTTTGCATAAAAAATACATTAATCTTTATTGTAGAGAATTAACTGCTTAGCCAGATCAGTTTACATGTTCTTACGTTAGCTGCATAGCTTCTAGTTAAATTAATCGTGACTTCAAAGCGCTGTCCGTTCAGACAAGACATTTCTAGCGGGTTAAAATTACACATGAATTGAAAAATATTTTTTGCTACTGTAGTTCAATTATTTATTGTCACTCATCTATTTCAAAATTATTACGTTATTTTTTATTTTCAAAATTATTTCTTATTCATCTACATATTATAAGAATCAATTCTTTATTTACCATAAATATGTATCTGTATTATAATTTGTATAACATAATTATAACATCGTTGGATGAATGAACTAAACGTACTTGTCTCTAACTTTCGTTATTCGATGTATAAAGATCGCAAAATAAAATGTAAAAACTTTATTTTACTGTATGGCTAATCAAAGTTCATTTATATTTCAATATTGAACGTCTACCTGATTTCACAGTAAGAAATCATTTCTCATAAAAGCTAAAGGTTAGGGGTTGCAAAGCGAACATTTAAGCATAGTGACGTCAGAGCGTAATTGATTCGTTTGAAGAGCCCAATTACGGACGAAGGAGCAATATTCGGTTTAATGAAATGATTGTGTCGATATTATACATTAAAGTCGAAAGCAGATAATTCAATTTCCTGCAGCGGGCAACGATGGGTTTGAAGTGAGCGTAGCTAGTGAGCGGCAAGCCCCTTTCAGGTTGCGAGTACACCGCGCTAGTTTGATCGACCGTTTCCTTTAATTATTCGTCCTATTAATAAGACTGCACGCGACTTCATAACACTCCTC
This sequence comes from Agara belti belti, assembly GCA_018245935.1. Lineage (NCBI taxonomy): Eukaryota > Metazoa > Arthropoda > Insecta > Lepidoptera > Hesperiidae > Agara > Agara belti. The sequence goes on from DWEM01000060.1 coordinate 18,923, forward strand.
GCTCTACCGGCGTACTTCAAAATAATGGATCTATTAAAGGGTTCTACTGATCTAATGTTGGAAGATTAGGTACTTACGGGCGAGCTAAGTACTTCAATGCTATTAAAAGTGTTTTATCTAAAGGATCATCCGTTTTCCATTAAAATCCTTTTATTAAACGACATGAAAGCCATTTAGTTTTGTAGTTATGGAAATTTAAAGAAAACTGAACTGATTACATTGGTCACGAAGCTCAACTAGCATCCATATCCAATTTGATAAGGACAAATTTTGCAAGTATTGGTAACATATTGATTTGTACGTATGGAACATATTTTGATTTACATCAATAATATTAATTCTTGACTCTACGGAGCACAAACTGTGTTTGCAAATCAGTTGTATGGAGAGAGAGATAGATTCATATCACCCTTAAACTAATTTAATGAAAGTCGTCGGGTTGATGCTAAAACTAGTTCGTTTGGCGCATATTTGTGTTTCCAGCGATTCCCAAAACGCTATTAACCAAGTTCGGGGTTTGTATTTGACTTTGATGTGTGAACTGTGTTTGCGGTCCGGGCGAGTATGGAAATCATTTCTTGCTTGGACAACCTTCCATACTCCGCCTGCCCAAATATTTGTCGTTGCTGGAAACCACTTTTAATGTTAGCTGTACCTTTTACAACTGTATATTTTAGTTATGTCTATTGTATGGTAAATATCTTTACAATATTTAAGACAATTCTAATTCACTGTGGAATACGACATTTTAAGAGATCCTAATGTAACATAATCAGTAAATATTTCTACCACCATTCATATCTATTGTATAGTATGATAATAATTAATCTCTGCGGCATAAACACTTAGCCTACTTGATATGTATAATAACATTCAAAACTCAAGTCCACCGACAATACCAATATTTATCCAAAGACATGTGTTTTTCAGAATAATGTAACCTTTTCTTAGAATACAAGTAGATATTTCATTAACATTTAAATAAAAGAAATCTATCTCATTTTTGTGAAAATTTAAGAGACAATTATTTGTCCTAAAATAGTTCAATTTTGTTATGCGTCTTCATTTCATTTTGTTTAATACATATATGCTATTTTTTCTAATTTGAATTTATTTGTTTAATTTATTGCCCGCAAACGTAGCTAAGAAGGTTTTTGCTGAAGAAAAAAATGCTTTCGTCGGTTTTTGTTTGAATGTTAAAGTGCACACGAACTCTAAGGAGGGGAGCTCCGATGTTATCTGTTCATTGTTGTGTGCATCGGTCGTCACACTTGCGCACACTAACGCAAACTTCTCAGGGTTGCCAATAAGTGGTCTTAAATTGTTAGCACGGTCACGGCTTGTACGGACTAAAATGCTCTTTGTACTATTAATTTCAATTTCCTTTTATTATCAATCCTAACGTGACAATTATATTTTATAACTTACCATACATTGATTGACTTTAAATAGCTTATACAATTTACAGTACAGTACCGATATCTATATTTATATGAATACTAAACATACAATAAAGTAAAAGGAAAGATAACTTGTAGATTGGTTCAAAACAATGAAGTCATATGTCGTTGGACATGTTGTTCACGACGGTTGATAAAATAATTCTGTTGTATCAAAATGGATGGCAGCCCTGGCTTTGCATTCTAGTCTTGTTAACACATTGTAGAGGAAATTACATTCTTTACACGGGGAATATGGTGCCCAGCGCTATTTCCGTTATCGATCATCGCTCTAACCTGTCAAATTGCTGTCATTACACGACTCATAAATAAATTACTGAGTTACTTGACCTGTTCTCATTATTCGGAATGCTTCATAAAAACCTGGTATTAACAAACACATTTTAGTCTTCTAACAAGCAAATTACATGATCTGTCTGTTGCAAGTCTGTTGATCAATATTCTGTTCAGTAAACTCTGGACTTGATGAAAAAAAAAGGAATATTTTTTTTAGAGACTCCATTACATTTTCTACCGAATTTCGGATTCAATTTTTTTATATCTGTTTATTACTTATTACTTAAGCGACAAGAAGACATTGGTATTAACGAAAATAACCCAAACATTATTACTATGAAGTAATAGAATGGCTTTAATAAAAATATTTAGCTTTAAGATAATATTTTGTCGCAAATAAAAAGATTTCAGATAAGAAACCTGTATGTACTTTCGCTAAAACGTATAAGTGTGGTTCTATATATCTATTGGTAACCATAATATATCGCTTCAAAGAGTATCTAAAAGACAGCTAAAAGCTTAATAAACTAGCGACAATGAAGAGTTTAATAAAACTTTTAGGTTTTCTGAAACTGTCTAATGAGAGATTATTACAGATTTAAAGTTAAAGTAAATTTTACAAGCAACTTGCTCGTGACTTTAACGAATTTTATGAGTAATAGTTATGTTGTATAATACTTGTATTGCATAATATTTTTATTGTTATAAGGTATTATTAATATGACAAAATACAGTTCCTATAGTGTTTAATGACGAAATTTGTGATAATCAATTTATATAATAATTATTCTCTGAGATTTACTCTCAAAATAAATGATCTGAATTACTTTTGGGAGACGCTGTTACTATAAAGTGTATACTCGTACTTTCTTGTCAGTTTTTGTGTCCAGTAGTATAAAAATGTAAGAGCTTAAACATTTTTATATTAAAAATAAGAATATATAAGACTACAAATTCCTGCATGAGCTTATCTTAATAAACGTAGGCACTTTGGCACACGCATTTGCATAGTGTGTATAATCGTTATCTTTGCTTGTTTCCGAGGTTAATTTATATTTGCATGTGAACTGTTAGGCATTTTAGCGCTTGAGTAATTCATAATAACAACAAAGGAATTATCTAAGCTCTTATAGATAAAGCTTTGACAATGATATCTCGCGTCGCAAGTTTTTTTAAAAATCAGAATTATATAACAAAGTACGTCCAGGAGCAGGAAGCGAAATTAACATTACCCTGAATAAAATAAGGGATTTCTATGGCTTGCCATGTTGTATTTCTATAGACGGGCGATTTATGAACTATGTTTTCTGGCTTCAGGCACTTTATTATTACTTTCGAGAGAGGCTTCCAGCAAAGGGGGCGGTAGAACGTTAGGGTTACGAAGGTAAACAAGTGTTGTGGGTTTATTCAACCAGCGAGTCAATCGGATGAATGTTTTCCTCATTTTAGTTGGATGCTTTTTAATATGGTTTCGGAACTATGTTATTAGCCAACAGCTACTTGAAATTAAACAGAATGCCTACTTGCGTCTAGTGTCCAGCTTACGTACGTAATAATATGTACGAGGTCAGCGCATTGCGGCTGAACGTTCTGTAGCCGTCCACCGGCATCTGTTGTCAATTTGTCATCGATGTAGACTAATTTGAAATATGTATATACTCTATATGAGTATCAGATAATCAAGACGACGCATTATAGCTGAAGAGTTTCAATGTGCTTGACTAATTCTATGCTTGTAGCCGAGACAAATATAACGTAAGTTTAGAACGTTGTTGCAATGTTTGATTATAGTTCCGAGCGATCATTTGTGTTTCTTGTGCTGGGTTGAATACAGTCGGCTTTATCAAAAGCTCCATAATTTATTGGCGCGGACAGATTCATTTTATCTATTTCATCTTGCCGCCATTCAATGTTCCTTCTAATGTTATTCGTTGGGCGATTTATTGGATATTTATTGAATGGATCTTATTATGATTCATGTTAACTTTTAAGACATAGTTTAAAGGATTGATAATAGTAAGTTTTTCTGTTTGTTTATTTTATTACGAAACAATGCTGTCTCACAGACAATTAAACATGCATTATTGATTAAACGTAAGTAGTAATGGCATTGGCGTTATAAAAATACATGTAATTTTCATGGTACAGAATGGGTGTGATATTAATTTACTTACCTAGGATCTACGAAGGGTTCCGCGTAGATGTTCCTGACGGGCTGGCGGCGAGGCAACGGTGGCGGCACCGGACTGAAACCTTCCATCATTTCGTCCCGTTCGCTGTACTTCAGCGACTTCATCGTCATCTCGACCACTGATATAACTTTAGTCCACTGCACAGTTATATTTCAATCTTGGTAGCCGACATTGCACTATAATCTCCTTTATCACTCACATCGCTACTCTTGTTATTAGAACGTTCATAGCAAAGGTTCACTTAAACTTCAGAAGTCTCTTTCGGTAAACATAATTTGTTTAACTCTCGTTTTGGTAGTTGATTCTAATAAAATGAATAGTTGATGTTATTACGATCGGAAATCACGTTTCGTGTGCGTGTGAATGCTCGAGTACGCAGCCTGCCCCCGTGGGTGAACGCGGCCGACTGTCGGGTAGTCGGGGCTCCGGGCCTGCGGCGTCCCGCGACCCTCGCCCAGCTTTTGTAGTTTTTGTTCGGAAGACGAGGTACCATAAAAGCTCGCCGAGTTATTAGATGATCGAACAAAAAATACGATCCATACGAAAGACGGCATATTGTTAGTAATAGAGTTTACGCAACCTAACGAAAAGCGCGATGCGCTCCACCCGTGTTCGACGTGCCGTGGTGCGGTGTATTTCGAAGAATAAATATCCTTTGTGTTAAGTGTTAACATAATATACTTGTACATAAAGGTGTTTATGAGTTTTTGATATTTCCGAAATTTTCGCTTCTAATTCATTTACGCAGATCAAAAATGAGTAAAAACAGTATAAAGTTTAGATTAAATTTATTATACGAGTGGTGGTGATGATATAATGTAATATACGTATAAATCACGTAGAGCTTTTCCCTCGCTGCTGTGACGTGGCTGGTAGCTCTCAGCGCTTTGCATGTCAAACAATTGCCCTTACGCACATTGTTCACGACAAATACGACAGGCGTGCACCCGTTACCCTTTAACAATCTCAAATGTTTGTTCGCGACAGAGAAACTCGTTACCCATATATAAATTCTATTTACACTCGCAAAATTGTATCACTCGTCCGTGATTTATTGAATGTTTGTTAATTTAACGGCATCCACTCTGCGACCGATAAAAATTCTCACATAAGAATACGCTGATTCCGCGAAAGCGTACTCCAATAAAAAGGGTTGCGGTAAAATTATGTAAAAACCTGTCCTATGGGCCCGAATTATCCCGCAAGGATAAGGAATAAGAATATAAAAGAGGCTTAGAGTTTCCCATACAGATTTCGAAGAAGCAGCGTACGTAAGATTTACATACACATGCGGGTAAACATGGTCGGTGCCGAAGTGTCTCGGAGTACCTGTATAATAAATTGATTTAAGCGCCTCCTGACAAGCTTAAGTATGTTTTGACGAACATTAGAAAACCTAAAGCCCCGGTGACAAAACTTAGTTTCGGAACCGACCGTTGAAAAGTTGTGAAGTGAGTTTTCGCAGAATTGTGTTAAAGTATATTTTTTGTAATGTTTTAAAAAACGATGAAACGTATGCCTTTTATATATTTATGTTTTATAAGTAACGCATTAAAAGTATCCCTGATTTTTTTATAGTTTAATACGATACGATTCTGGAAGCGAATGAAATTGCGTTCCGATTCAAATTTCGTGTACCTATTGCAAATTCAGAGATTCAGTTACAAGGAACGAAATAAATCATTCCAGTGATTCCAAATTTATCTACAGAAATTACCTTATTTAGTACGTCATATAAACTTCTCGCTAAGAAATATTTATTGCTAAACGTTGAAGAGGTACAAATTGAAGGAATTAGGATTATTAAATTTACTTACCGTCAACCGGTTATAATGCTATATCAAGGTTATGAATGGGCAGTAATTTGACACTTTTATTGGGGGATATTTCATAAACTGTGCTTGTCAATCAAATAAATTAACTTTTTAATAAATTTTTCATTAATTAAAAAACCAGCACTTTTGATATAAATTAGATAATTTGAAGTTAAAAAAACTTGAAACCTTTAAAAAAGAAAGGAAACGGAAAAGGTTTTGTTTAAGTATAACTCTTTTAGAAATAGTCCCGGGTATTAATCATGTTCAGAGGACGTTATATACAATTGTATGTTAAAATACTTTTTTACAATTATAATCCTATCAAAATAGTAGAATTATTTATGCAAATTTGTTTTTTTTTTAATAAGCATAAGCAACAGTTTCTCGTGGTAAGCAATCGTATACATCAATCTATAACCAGGCGAGAGTGTACAGTTAGTCTCGAGCAATAGTTGCTTGTGCATATAAGGTAACTAGGAAGCGGCCGGATAGTTGTTCAGTGCTCGACGTTTTCCCATGGCTGAGACTGATGCATTTCTGACCGAGCTTCGTATGTGAGTATCCTTGTTCTTGCACTTGAACTTGTTACGTACTATTTAGACACGCGGGAGCTAGCAAGTTTATACGGAGAGTAATGCTTCTGTGACTTACTTTGGTTAAGCATATGCACGAATCACATGCACGAATCTCTCTTACTAAGTACTGTCCTATAATTTCTAGTGTATGAATCGTCGGTGTTGAGAGAAATAAATATGTAGAAATAAGTACACTTTTGTCGGCACTTTTACACTAACATTAAAGCGTCTTTGTTTAAACCTAATTAATCTTCGTTTCTGACCTAATTAAATTTCGGCATCCGTCGGCCCGCTGCGCCAGAGAAAAAAAATACTGAACTATTTTAATTACCGTAAAAGTTTAGAGTTCCATCACAAAAAATGTTCAATGAATCGGTTCACACTTGACATGTGCATACTCTTCTCTATATTTAGATGTTTGTCAAGTAGGTACCTACATACACTTTTTGATGAAACCGAATGTAGATACTTTGTTTTGTAAGTAAAACGCTATATAAGTAAGTGAACAGTCTGTATGAAAATTCGTAATATGGCTTAAGTTACTTTTAATATTTTGGGTCAATATTTAAAAGCAAAAATTTTAGCCACTCAAAAGTCACAAAATTCATTAGGATGATGAAAAACTAATATTGTGATTGAAAGCAGATTTTAATTAACGGGCGGAGCTGTAGGGAACCATCAACCAGAGCAATTTATAAGGGCTCCATATAGTCTTTGGTATGTTTTTCTAGTTCGTTCTTATTACGACGCAGCAAATGCAAGTGGAGCTCGATTACATTGATGGTGTGAGCGTCTTCGATACAGCTACACGTGTGTGTTTGAGTGTATGTGGTGCGCGTTTCATAAAATAAAAGACGATATTGATTCGTGACAAGCTGAGAGCGGGTTGTGGGAAACGATTCCGGTCTGTTTAATAGATGCCCTTAGGACACGAGCACATAACGCGTTCGCAGCAACGAGTATTTCGAACGAAGGCATTGAAAAATTAAGTAGATGAAATACAATTTAATTGGGAAGCCTTTGTTCGGTTTTGGAAGTCTTTTACATAATTGAAACGCGTCGCCGATTTTGTGAGTTCGGTGCAAAATACCAATCATTATTTATAAAGGCCGGGAGTCTTTTAATTAAAAGGAAAATGGAAACCGTCGATGCAGTACACACTAGTTGAACGAAACTGGGACATTTTTTGTAGGTACAATTAAAACGGACTAGTATATTAGTGTGGAGCAGAGAATTAACGAGTAAAGGAGAGAACATAGAGCACTTTATTCCTAGTTTAGCGGCGGTCGGAGGCTGCCGGCCGCAGGACACGGCCACATTCTCGACGGGTAATTACACACGCTCGTCCCGTTCCGAAGCTTCTACTATAACATTTCATGCCTCATTTCGTAGTGTGATTTGCTGCATGTTATTAACGCGGGAGATTCGTTTGAGCTCAGGCTGAGGACACGTAATACATACGTTTTTATTACATATTATAGAATATCTTAATACAATCTTGTTTAATGTAACAATTAAATATTTTATTGTCGTTAAATGTAGATGTCACTGAAACTTTAAAACTTTTATATGACGGCCTATGACTTACGGAAACATTTCTATTTTCTACATACATATAATTTGTTTAAACCAAACCGTAATGTTTTAAGGTAAAATGCATTCTATTTTTATGAAAAAAAAAGCAATTTTAAACAAGAATGTACTAAAAATCATACGTTCATTACGACTTCTCGATTGGTGCAGGTATTTCATTAAAAATCTTTTCAAAAAGAGACTTATGTTATGATTTTTGTTGACAGTATAAACCCGTTTTGATAGTTAATAAGGGAAGTGAATTCCGTACATAAAATATTACGTTCCTTTAGCTACCTCTTCCTGTTGGTGTCTTAATAATAGGCGGGCTTTTTAATTTGCAAATAAATTGGGTGTCAGAGAAAATTATTTAGCTCTAAATTTACCTTTGATGATTTTCTTGAGATGAGATCAAAGTGCTTCAAAACTATATTAGTGCGGAGAGAAGCGGACGTGCTGGTTATGAGAGAGGCCGGCAGCGGCGCGTTCCCGGTTTCTCGTTCGAAACAAATGATTTCGCGAGTTCCGCCAAAAGTTTATAAAACTCCAACTGGCTTTTCGCTCTTTGTTCCTATGTTCGCGATGTTTTTATTTTGTTACACAAATCATATCTCGGCTGATTATTATTGCAGCGAAAAACCATATCTCGCAATGCAGGCGACAGATTTATAGAATAAAATATCGTGTCTAAACAGGATAGCGACACAAATATGTACTATTTCATCAAACGTTATTAAAGAATTATTCAAGTGTGATAAATCAAGAATAGAAAATGGGTTACGAATATTAACTGAAAGACAATAAATAATAGCGTCACGTCGGAATCAATGTAAGCGGGCGTCGCGTCATTAATGATTATAATGGTTCGGGAATTGTT